>CAMOHE010050116.1:0-22794 GCA_946598075.1 Artocarpus hirsutus
GCCACCGACTTTGACATTCCTCTATCACTCTCTTCATGACCTACCTAACAAACCCGATGCCATTCGCCACCGTTCATCCTCATCCCTTGACATTCTATCGACTCCACCATCGTTTGACTCGTTCTTTGTCGTTCCACCAACTCCATCGCCTTTGGTAAATTTTAAACCATTACTTTTAGTTTTAGTATTATTGTTAGTTCTAAACTTAGCATTATTTGGTTATTTTAGTGTTATTTACCTTTAGTTTTAGTTTTAATATTAGTTATATTAATTTATTTTTTGCCATTTAGTATGTGTTACTTGTATTTGGTGTTTGAAAGAACTTTGAACAACATTTAGCATTTTGGTGTGAGAATAGGTTACTTTTTATGTGTTTGTGATGCCTAAGTATTATTGTGATACCCACCACATATTTAGAGATTTTTTTTAGGGGAATACAAATTTTTCACGACGGTCCACATATTTGGAGATTTTTGGAGATTTTTTTTTAGGGAAATGCCAATTTTTCACGACGGTTTTTTAAAAAACCGTTGTGAAAAATTAGCATTCCACGACGGTTTCTTGAAAAACCGTTATGGAATTGAAGGCTTCCACGATGGCTTTTTGAAAAACCGTCGTGGAAGCTCAACCTTCCACGACGGTTTTCACAAAAAACTGTCGTAAAAAATTAGCACTCCCACCGTTCTCGCGTGCCAATTATTCTATTACACGACGGTAAAAAATCGTCGTGAAAACTCGGTCTTGTTCCACGACAGAAGTTTCTACGATGGTTTTTTAACCGTCGTGAAATTTTTCCACGACGGTTTATAACTGTCGTGGAATCCACATTTTGTACTAGTGTCACTTCCCTTTATAGAGGTTAGGCCCAAGAGTCAGTTCTTATCAGATAAGGCCTCAAAAATTCGAATTAGAATCAAATTTAGATCATAATCTGATAAAATCTACATGAAAATGCATGATCTTTTTATCGCACTGTCGACATGCCGATCTGTCTAACAGGCATGCCGAACTTGACCCATCGGCAGGCTGACCTTGAGGATTGGCATGCCAAACCTGAGATAAAAATCTTAGCAAATCTTTTATTTTTCACCCAAGATTCTATAGAATAAAGTCTCAGTTTTAATTTAAATAACCTAATAGAGAAGTTGTCTAATTAAAACAACTTTATCTAGATAATCTCTAGGAACATAAATAAATTCTTGATAATTCAACAAATTTGTCTTTAATTAATTCAAAATTAATCTAACTAATAAACAGACATGAATTATCCATTTCCGATAATTCAACAATTTTATCTTGAATTAATTTTATTACAAAATTAATTTAACTAATGAACAGACATGAATTATCTAATTTTACCGAATTTTACCCAATCTGATAAATCTGACATAAGTTAGCAATTACTAGAAAAGCACGCCGTATCGTTACAGGATTTTTGTAAGCTAGCAAAGGAGACCTGATGGACCTATATAGTTCAAACTTCTAATAATTATGAAACCCATATCCCAAATATACAATTCATACTTATCAACTCAAACGCTATTCCACTAAAAGTTTGGAGCTGTGCTCTTGAACCATATAGAATTATAAAGCCCGTATAGCTAAGTTTTCATGACATATCATAATATATCGTATCCCTATAGGATTATTCATAATCGACTTAAGGATAAGTTCTGTCTTACCTTCTTGATTATTTTTATCTTACATTCTATTTTCTCACCATCGAAAAACTTACTATCCAAAGACATTATACCATTTAGTTACACCTATGTATCCAAATGGTTGAGCGCTCTAATTTTTTAATTATAGGATAACGCATATAAAAGGATATCACTACTCTTAAAGAGGAGCTATGGATTCTATATCTATTAATAATAGCTCTACGCTATCAAGAGTCATGCCTATAATGTACCGGCATGCGTACCACTATTAAAATATAGGTGTCACCCTTTGGTACATCAAAAGACACGACTCAAGACAATAGGCCCACTATTCATCTCAGGATTAAGATACAAATGATTGTTTAAAGTGAATCGATTTGCCGAGATAGAATTATTAATCCAAATTAATTCACTTTATGTCCCGATCTAACACATCGTCACCTGTGACAACGTGCTACTATTCTATTCACGGAGTCCACCTTCGATGGCCAAGACAAACCATCTCCCAATAGGGATATAGACAACATAATAATCTTCACATGAATAAAGCTTTCAACTTTATTTCTTCGATTGCAGATCTTACGTCACCCTAAAAATCGTGTCTTCCGTATAATTTGTCCATTATATTCCTAATTCTTAAAGGTTTAGACCAACAGCCTCAAACTATTGTTTACTTAACATACATTCAACAAATATGAACGTAAAGAGGACAGGTTTTGGTATATAAATAATGAATGAATTCTTTATTGATAAAAATGTCTCTAAAAACATATTATATTTTTACTCTTTAGAGCATACAGGTCTAACATTTTTACGATAAACTATGACTCATATGCTATTTTAATTAGGAAGAAGTATTAGGAAAGTCAAGAGTACTACTTTCATATATATATATATATATATTTCTTTTAGGCATGTCTACAACATTATTAGGAGAAAATAAGTATTTTCTAAAGATTACTGCTACTATGGGTAGGACCAATTTACTTATGGTAATCATGATAACATAATGTGTGTCATAGTGAACGTAGATTTAAAGACAACCTATCTTAAGATCTAACTTAGGTATTATGAAATAACTATAGATGTTAAATGCTCATTTAATTCCGTGTAAGCCTGATATAGTAAGTTATCAATTAACTTACTTTTTTTTTAGAAGTCTAACCCTCCAAACTCTGTATCCCTTATTTAGTAAATTTATTCACTGGTATGTCTCAATATTAAATGAGTGTAGTGTGATGCGCTCTTTAAAAAGTTTACCTTTCACAACATTTTCTTCTTTTTCGTTTTTTACTAAACTAGTTTCCCTAGGATGCAATTTTTACCCCCTTTTGTAACTAATGATGTTTATATAACTTTTATGTCTTATATAATGTAAAAAAATCCCTTGAGATAATAAGAACTAAGTGTTGGTTTTCTAATTTTTTTTTTTAGAGAAAATATGCAAAAATGTGGCAAAAGTGTGAAGTGTATATAAAAAAATAATTTCATAAAACAATTCTATAAAGTATATTAATCTAACATTCAATATATATATATATATATATAATTTATACTTATCTGGGACAAACAGGAATTATTCTCTATATAAAACCACCATATTACTTACCTTGTCCTCGGCACTTCTCGGATGAATGTGTGGGCGTGGAAAGGAATTAGGGTTTCTAAGAGCATTCAATTAATTTTACTCTCCCACTAATCTTAAGGTGTGAGTAAAGCGAGACTAACGATGAAATTTTTTCTTTTTCTTTTTTCTCTCCACACGCCTACCTTTGGGTTTCTTGGCTGAGTTTTTGTAGACTCAACAAGACTCTTGATTATGTATATAATGAATAGAGAAGACCCCTATTTATAGAGAATGAAAGATCCAATTAATTCTGAATTTTTTTCTTTTAAATTTAAATATAACATATTTAATTAAAATAAAATAGACAATTTCTCTTTTCTTTATCCATGGTAGGTGCCACACATAGATGCTCTATCTATGTGTGGCATCAATGAGGGGAAAGGAGAGAGAAAATAGTCTGATTATAACCCAATATAATTTGTTTCCATAGTTTAAATTTCCAATTTTAAAAAACTATATTTATCACAATAAGAAAGTTCTAGGAAAAAAACTTGGTGAACAAGTCTTGGACGCCACAAGAAACCCTTCCTGGTGCAAACATACACCATGTATATCAGGACCCAAAATTAATTATTATTTATTAAATAACTATTTATTTAATAATCATAAAGTAATTCATAATTAATTAATTTTGAGTGATATTTAACAATTTCATAATTCTAAATTAATAATTAAACCAATAATTTTACTTGTCCAAATAGGGTTGACAACGATGGTAGAGAGGTTAATGTACCTATAATTTTAAGCTCTAATAAAACTAATATATTAATTGAACTTTTTAATTAATATATTACTTATTTATTAAATCTAATATTACTTCACTAAAAACTTAAAATTGTACTATTTAAATTATAAATACAATTACTTGTATTTTAGAGTCATCCATTTGATATAGTCATTTTATATTAATTGATCTTCCACAAAAAATTCATAATTAAAGCTAAGTAAAATCCGTTAATATTAAAAAATAAATACGTAGGGACATTTTAATTTTTTTTAAATTAAAATATTTTCTATAAACGAGCTAGACATGCTATATACGATAAATTAATAATAGATCTTTCATGCCTTATAAAATTAGAATCGCATTTTTGAGAATTGTATTCAAAAGAACCTCAACCAACTGGTTTTTTTTTATATTCTTTTTTCCACGACCAAAATGCAAGTGGGCACACATCATTCGATTCTCCTCTTAATAACTCCTCTCCACAATCATAAGAGAATAATAAGAATTATTGTTCTAGATGTTGACGAATTATTCTTTAGAGTAATAGAATTTTTCAATCTAAAAATCTCTCTCCAGACCTCTCAAGTGACCTCACTTAATGATAAAAACCATGAGAACATGTTTCCTATTTATAGAGGTCGGATGGAGACTCATTCTTATCATGTTAGGCTCCAAAATTTGAATTTGTATAAAACTCGTAGCAAAAATGCTTGAGCCGCGGATTGCTGACTTGACAGGAGCGGTCAACTGCACCTTGTGTATGGCGATTGGTCGCCTGGTCACGGCTGACACCTATCATGTGTTTTTTAGCTTTTAAAAGTTATTCGATTAATCTGTTATGAACCAAATTGATAAATACTATTGTATTAGATCCAAGTATCTTATATAGAGCCTTAATTTTAATTTAAATAACTCAATACAGAAGTAATCAGACTAAAACAGTTATATGCAGATAATCCCATTTAAATAAAATATATTCAAATAATTCAAAATGTTTATTTGGAATTAATTCATAAAATTAATTCAACTAATAAACTTAACATGAATTATTAAATCCAATCTACTAGATTTAAGCCAATCAAAGAATTAACCTAAGTTGTCAATTTGTAGGAAAAACACATTGTATTACTATATGACAATATGTGAGCTAGTAAAAGGGACCCAATGGACATATATAAATCAAACTCCTATAATTATAAAATAACATATCCCCGACATGTCCATTTTATAACTATCGACTCTAAAGCTATTTTACTAAACGCTTAAAGCTACACTCTCTATCTATATATTTAAATTATGAAACCCCAAAAAGTTAATCATCTATGACATATCATTACATGTAACATCCCCATAGGATATCTTTAATTGGCTTAAAGATAAACTCCGTTTTACCTCTTAATTGTATTTATCTTATATTCCAATATCTCACCATTAGAAAACTTATTATTCATAATCAATACAAATATTATACCATTCAGTTACACATATGTGTCCGAATGGCTGAGAGTTCTAACTTCCAGTTACATGATAATGCCTATAAAAAAATATCATTTATTCTACAAAAGAATTATGGATTCTATATCTATGAATAACGAGTCTACATCATTCAAGAGTTATGTCTCCAACGAACTAGTATGTGTACATTTAATTAAATCAGGATGTCATCCTTCAGTATATCAAAAGGCACAAGTCAAAAATACGAACTCATTTATTCATTTTAGAATTAAGATGTAACATGTATGATTATCTAAATTGAATTGATTTATTCAAACAAAATTATCAACAAATCAATTTATCTTTAGTCCTGATCCAATATAGTATCACCAATGATAATATACCAATGTCTCTACTCGCGGAGTCCTACTTTGATGACCAAGACAAGGCATTTCCTGTTAGGAATATAGATAATATAATAATCTTAACATAAATAAAGCACCCAACTTTATTTTCTCGATTGCGAGCCTTTTATTATTTAGACTATCATCTTAAGATTCATGTCTACTATACAAGATATCTATCATATGTATATACTTTCATCAAATATAGATTGTATCTCTGACGTATCAAAAATGGAGTCTTCATTTATCAGAACTCTTATCTTTGGCATAACAAAAAGAGACAACCTATAAACATAGAGTCATGAATCCACTACAGGATGAAGATAACATATAAATTATTATCAAAGTGAATTGATTTAAGTCAAATAAAATTATTATTAAATCAATTCAACTTTAGGTGCAATCCAATGTACGACCACCATTAAGTCTACCACACCAATGTATCTGCCATGGAGTCAACCCGCTCCGATAACCAAGACAAGTCGCCCCCTAATTAGAAATAGATCCCTCTTACAACCTTATCATATATAAAGTGTCCAGCTCGATACATAAATTGTGGACTAACTATTTAGATTATTAACCCTTAAATCGGATCTTTTCACATATAAACTCCATATATGCTCAATTCCAAGATTTAGTTCTAGTAGTCATAAATCACACGTTTGCTAATATACAATCATCTTTATGAAAGTAATATGAAGACCATTACTAATACATAGAATATTCACATTATAATTTATTTCACCAAAAATATCATAAATACAATCAAAGTTTTTATTCCTTAGGCCACCGATCTTAACAGAGATCCTTACATGTACAAAGAAGCTATGTCAAGATATCCTCTCAAGAGTATATTTCTTATAACCGCTCGCAGTGAAACTTTCAACGAGATTCAGGGGACTTCAGTGAAGACTGTAGTCTCTTTTCGTGAAAAGCTTGGCTTGGAAAAGATTACTTCTGGAACTCCTTTTATTATTATTATTTTTCTTAGAGGGCTTAAAACTCCACTTTTTCTTACTGTTCAAATACAATTATAAATATGAAGATGTCCGTGCATAATAAATTCCTTGTGGTATCATGGTGCCATTCATAGCTATACGTTTCTGCTTATACATCATATCTGCCTGGATATTGAGATTTAAGAGAATAAAGAACAGAAATCTGAACACAACAAAAACCATAAAAACATCCCTGATTTTAGAACATTTTTAAATTAATAGAATTATAAAAGCTAAATGAACTAAAGGTTGATATTCTTACCCACAAGAAAAAGTTGACGAGATGCTTCAGATGTGAGGTTAAATAAAAGATTTTATTTGTTCTGCAATATTTTTACCAAAGACAAATAGCAGTAAACCCCTGTCCTCTAATAAAACCGTTCTATCTACCTCTAATAGTAGCATCAATATGAAGAACAAAAAAAAAGTCTCAAAAAGATTGAAAGGTCAAAATATAATTTTGACTGTTTTCAGTATCCAATTGTTAGTTCAAGACTCAATATCGCCATGCAAAGAATATTTCAAGGCTCAATATGGCCATGCAAAGAATAATACTGTGTACTCTACAATCTTCCATCTAAAAGATTTAACAACACACATAAAAGATTACAATTTTGTAACAATTTTGCCAACACAGAAACACAAGCAAATTTTCATAAGAAAAGAAGAAAGAAAAGGAAAGAGATGAGACTTGAAAGGGACACTGTCACTTGTGACCAGCAATGAACATCAATTCCACGTAAGGTGTCTAACTAAACACAAAAGCCTTTGTGACAATTGCACGGAAATGCCAGAAATTTAAACCAAGAAATTGATGAACAAATCACACGTTAGAATCGAATTTTCTTGGCTTTTCTTTTCTTTCTTCCCTTTGCCAAATTTTGGAAATCAAGAGTTAGAGCTTTCTTTCTCGAGGTTTTTGTCAATATTGCTGGAGATATCAGGCCCAGGAGGAATCTTTCCTGGATAATTAGTCGTCGAGGGATCAGAGCCTGCCATACTGGAGATTGGAGAATTGTGATAAGATTAAAGAGTGCTTTCTTCAATGAGCAAAATGTTTAGAGCTGCTTCTAAAAATAACTTGAAATACTAGTCAGCCAAAGCTCTAAGTAGAATAATAGATGAGGAAGAAACAAAGGAAAGAGATTCGGTTTGCTAGATTGGAGCTCAATGAGGAAATTTGATTGAAAAATAGGTAGAAATATACATAAAAAAAAAGGGCAAAATTAATTTCCACACTGCATTAAAATTATTTCCTTGGAATTCCTATCAGTAGATTGAAAATTACAAGCTAACCTTTTATCCACAATGACCATGGAGCGAAGCTCACAGTTTGCGAAGCTGCAAGTGTATTAAAAAGGTTATTTCTTACAATAGGAGATCATCAAAGGAAATTTTACATTAAGAGGTAAGAGTGCGCAATTACTGTTTGCATATTTCTCTTTTCACCAACGGATGACAATCATTTCCAAATGCCTTGAGTGTATGAAACAAGAAGCCACTATGAGTAACAAGTGCTATCTCCCTCTCTTTCCTTGTCCACAACCTGCAAATTGCAAATAAAATAAAAGGTTCTACAGTTCCATCCACAAAACAACCCATATGCAGTGCATGGACTTCTAAACAGAAAAAAAACAAAAAACAAAAAAAAAACAAAAACAAAAAAAAAAAAAAAAAAAACAAAACAAAACAAAACAGAAAAACCAAAAAAAAAAGTAAATGCTTGTGTATAAATTTTATCTTAATGTCCATCGGCTCCATCGGCTTAGTATAAGGATTATATTTTTTGGTTAAAAAAGCTATCCCAAAAAACATGTGTTTTAGACCCCAAGCTAACAACATATGACTTCTACATCAAGCAAGACAAGCAGAAAACGAGACCAAGTGGGATGAACTTCTTGCTTTTGGTCACACAATAAACTCAACGGCAAAACCTTTAAGCCCTTTGAAAATTGACAGACCAGTATGCTACTATGACGTCAAACCTGTGTAGAAATTAAGAAAACACTCTCTTTTCCAGTCTTCTACCGAAGGAATCTTGACTGTTCCATTTAATGTTCAAATAAAAGAAAACATTGCAGGGGAACTTCAAGAGAACTAAGTTCATAATTTTCCTGACAAAAATCACAGCTGCAACTATAGGACTGTAATAATTTCATAATCCTAGTCGTGTATATATACCAGTTCATAAACTTCAATCCCCTAGCTGCAACTTCTTCTTTTGTCTCTCTAACAGAGGCCTTCCATAACACATCCTCATCGCTTTCTATCTGCACAAATACAGAATTTCCATTCAACACAGCCTCAGAGATTACAAGCACCATCGATGAAGTAAAAACTGATAAATTTTATAAGATTTATCTTATCTAACCAACACTTGCCAGTGAAAAATCAACTGCTGGAAACAGAAATTGATAGTCACTGATGTTTCTTCTCTTGTCACAAGGATGAACTCCCTGCAATGAGAAATATTCAAGAACAATGGTTGAACAATGGTTTAAAGGCCTTAAATCTCCATATAAATCTAATATCATGCACCATTCTTCCTCTGTGAAAAGGGTATATAAAAAAGAAACTGCGCAATTACCATGGATTAAATTCAAGTTCAACAAATAGTTGAATGAAAAATAAACTGAATTCTCTTAGTATTTTATATCAAAATTTATAAGACAATAGGCCATCAAACAATTTGCAGCATGCCCAAAAAATAATTAGTGGTTAGAAAAGTCTAAGAAATAATAAGGAATGCATGAAATAGCTAGTACTGGCCTCTAAACACATGGAATTCTTCTGAGAAAAGTCGAAGAATTAATAAGGAATGCATGAAATAGCTATTATCGGCCTCTAAACACATGGAATTCTTCTGAGATGCCTTAAAAGTAATATAATCATTAGGTCAACAATAAACCATGCTTGACGTTCACCCATGCCCCCTTAATAATAGTTATATCCATCTACCAAATTATGGAGTACCATGTAGAAGATTCGTGACTAATTGAAAGAATATCTGTTCATTTTTACAAGACCTACCAAATGTTCGCGACAAAGCTCTACTGCTATGAATGGGGGACAGTCAAGATTAGAAATTGCACCACGTCCACTATTCCCTGCATTTGCCAACATCATCGGCAGTATATCCAGTTTATCTGTGTAGCCCTCACCCCCAAATACTCCAACAGCTGTTTGTAGTGTCCTACAATATCAAAGTGAGAGTACGAAATTATCATCAAACCTCATCTAAAATGACTTTTATTTTGCATGCTTCAGCTGAAACAACTAGTGTTCAATTATAGTTCTTTTGTTCTCTAATCACCTCAGCAAAGGAGATACAATTACCAACTCAATCTTCTTGTGAAGGCCAGATGCACGAACATGCTTACGCAAATTGTCTACCTGTTGAAACCATCAAGTCAAATTGATGGACTTCTTTCACTTAATTTAAAATAACTTACAGAAAGAAAATGTAATCGATTACTTGCTTCTTACTTGCTGCCAGCCTAGTGGAGTAAGGTGTGCATCAAAATATTCTGGATTCATGTACGCTTTGTAATTCTTCTCTCCCTCTACGTTGTGGATACCCTGTGCATGCCTGACCTGTATGGACGGTTTTATAAGACCACAGTGGTTTGATTCACAATCAAACAGCGAAAGAGGACAACTTTGGATGCCCTTCAAACTGCATATTAGCAAGTTCGGGATCTACAATGATACTGCATCTAAATACGAGGGAAGAGTTTATACGAACCAGATGAATAGTCTTGCAACGGTGTAACGGAAACAAACTGGGACTACCTACGGCACTATCCATCTCTGCGACTGAACAGAATAAAATCAGCTCTTAAATATAGGGTAGTAGGTAGATGAACATTACAATTCAAAATGAAGAACTACGAATGATCTTCATTCTTCCAAAGTAAACGAAGCCAATGCAACACGTATATAGTGTAATACCAAACATATCACTTAAAGATAGTGGCCTTCTTTTTCCGGATCTCATTAGGGATTGGTCTTCTTTCTTGTAACTTATAATTGTTGTTTTGCTCTTTCAAGGAACCTTTGTCCTTTTTCGATGTAACTGTTCTTTTTTGCTTTATTTGATAAAAACTTCATTTCTTTTCAAGGGAAAAAAAGGTCAAAGATGGTCATGTTAGGAAATATTCAACTTCAAGCATCTATAAGTAGAAACAATTCACTCGCCGTAAAACCAATAACGCGTCGATGCAAAAGTAAATATTTCTAGCTGATCTTATAATTATTAACTCAAGCACAATGGGATCTATGGACAGGAAGTGGATAAACTATAACTAAGCTAGCAAGGCACCTGATAGAATACCAAACCCAACAAATTGTCTTTGTCATTTCCCCAACTTGTACACTTCAATCCAAAGAAGACCCAAAATATTGCGAACAATGCGGAATGAATTTGCTGATTCTCAGATACAAAGATATCAAAAGGGACAGCATAAAAATCCTTTTAAATTTCTATTAGCACAGAAAATCGTATTCCTTGATCATTTTTGCTCAATCACAATCATACATTTCACAAATCCAAAACTCCCATATTTATCTCCAAGCAAGAACTTCAAAACCATCAATAAAAGGAAAAGAAGTGCAATTTGAATTACAACGCAGATACCAAATCCCAGTTTCCCTTGGTTCTCAAGCTTTAAAAGCTACCAACCAGGCCAAAAAATAAGGCAAGTTGGAAAGTAAACGAAAACATCCCAGAAATTCCCATATCAGATGTAAGCTAAATACCCAATTATCTTCCCAAGCAAACCCAACTTGGGAAATCAAATCAAACAGATCATAACCCAAAAAGTGCGTTTTCATTTTTAGCCACGCAATCAAAAAGAAAAAAGTAGTAGCGAAGTGGAAAAATGAGAAGAAATTGGAATGAGAGAAAACGAAAGGGGTTAACTCACCAGGAGCAGAGAGTGAGGAGAGGCAGAAGGCGGAAAGAAGATGTGGGGTCGACGGAGAGCTGAGTGCAGTGGAGGAAATATAGGAAGAAGGAAAAGAAGAAGAAGAAGTTGGACAATGAAAATGACTGGTAATAAGGCTAATGGTCAAGTCGATTGGCTTTGGACCAGTTGCTTTTGTCGTTTTATGGTTCGAATTTTATGTTGTTATTATTTTATAGGGATTTTGTCTTTTCATGGTTCGAATTTTATGTTGTTATTATTTTATAGGGACTGTGTCTGCTTATTTTTTTTATTTTTTTGTCTGTTACCCTTGCGAAAAATCTTTTCAGCATCTCAATTCTCATAAAATCATGGGTCTTAATTTAATTCATAGTATACTTTAAACGGATCTTACATCAGACCACCGTAAATTTTAAGTTTGTCTACCATCTATTTATACTAGTAAGTATATCATACTATTTTATTAATAGCAAACGAGTATAAATAAAATTGCTCTTTTATTTTCTTGTCATGTGTGAATTTTCGGGTATAACTGAAAGGTTTATCATAGGGGGAGAAGCTGTGGCAGGCACATTGTATACGCTAGGGGTGTTCTTCGGTTCGGTTACCGAACCGCATCTTTCGGTTTTTAGAATTTAAAAACTGAAACCGCACCGCATAGCAAGAGTATTCAGTCGGTTAACCGACCGTTCATGGTCGGTTTTTGTCGGTTCAGTTCGGTTTTTGAGAATGATATATATATATTATATTTATTTGAGTTTTTTAAATTGTTTTTAATTTTCATGAGATCAACAAACTTTACTTTAAAATATAAAAGAGAAACACCTAATAACCTTTTGAGAAAAGCATAAACAAATTAAGGATAATGAGTTATATAGACTAAATTTTCAAACCAAACCGACAAAATGATTCTCCAATAGAACCGAACCGAAATTTTCAAACCGAAATCTTCAAACCGAAACTGAACCGTCCAATAGTGGACGGTTCGGTTAACCGAACCGAACTTGTTTGGTTTCCACAAAACTGATTTTTTCGGTCTTTTGTCGGGCGGTTATTCAGACGGTTTCGGTCGGTTTCGGTTCTTCGGTTTTGTTGTACAGTCCTAGCATACGCACTATCAGTAGTGCTCACTTGTACAACGTCCAATACCAGGTGCAAACTAGTTCAGTTTGTACGTGATAATTGTTTCAAAAATAAGAAAAAATGGAGGGCAAAAAACAAGCTGTGTGTGAATTTTTTTAAAAAAAGAAAACGAAAAAGAAAAATGGCGTGAATCTTCTTGCAAACTCTCAAGTTTTCTCAAAAAAGATCAGAACAAGGAATCAGGGGAAAAAATGTGTGTGAATTTTTTTAAAAGAAAGGTAAATTGCTAGACTGACCTTCAATCTTTTACAAAATTAAAACTTTAGACCCTAACTTTTTTTCCTACTTTTCAGTCCTCAACTTTTTATTTTAATAACTGAAGGACTATTTTAACTAACCTCCATTAACTTTGGTGTTGTATAAGTTCTACGTAATGCCCTTATTGTTTTAAGAAATTAAAATAAAAACATAAAAACCAATAAAATAAGAACTTAATAATATTGAATACTATCAACAAAATTAAAAAGAAAAAAAACCCAAATCTTGTATATATTTAATCTAAAATCTCATCCAACCCATCACCACCATTCTTTTTTTTTTCACCTTCCTCAACCACCAAAAAATAAAAATAAAATAAAAAATCAAAACTATAAAAATTGAACCTAGAAATATCAAACTAGTAAAACTTGAACCTAGAATCAAACAAGTTCACCAACTCTGGCAAGCCCCGCCCACCCTCCCCTCCCCTCCCCTCCCCTCCCTTTCTAGCCTTGTTGGTAGTCTCTACACCGAGATCTGTCATGCGCGAGTTGATAGAGATGTAACCTATTCTCTCCCATGGCCATCCTACTACCGTGACGACAAGACCCATCGCAAGGCTCTTCCGTCAAAATTATGCAGAGGCAACAGTGCCTTCTAGTGGCTCTCTTTTGCCCACCAATCAAACAACAGTGGCCCTATTTTTGCCAAAAAAAAAAAATTGGAGAAAGAGGAAGAGATCAAGAATCCACTTTTTTTTCTTTTTCCCATCCTCTCTCTCTCTCTCTCTCTTTTTGCAAAAAAAAAGATGCTGCGGCACACGAACAGGACGTAGATGATGCTCCGAAAGCTGTCATTATAAATGCTAAAGAACATAGTGGAGGAGTTGGAGGAGGGGCAAAGCGGGTGGGCCTAATCGTAGCCGATGATAGTGCTCAATGCTCTTTGGAACTTGGCCATCGTCAAGAGTAGATTCGTAGTCTTGGCACTGAGCTTGGAGAAGAAGCCCTTGGTGCTGTTGAGGCTGTGGGTGGTGGGCTATGCGTTTCAGTGTTTGGTTTATGTCGGGTGTGTCATGGCCTTGTACATCCAACAGAAAGAGGATGTCGGTGGTGGGGATTCGATGGAGGTCGGGATAAGGTGGGAGAGTGATGCAGAGTGGGGTTTGAGTTCCGGGAATGACGCTAAGGATTATAGGGTTTGGGAAAATCTGAGGAAGAAGAAAGATGTGATTTTATTTTTGAGAAAATATGGGGTTTGAGGAAGAAGAAAATCTTAGAAAAATCTAATGTGATTTGTGTTTGTCTTATTTTTCAGATTTTTTTAATTTATTGTTGTTATAATTTTAAAATTAATTTTTCAATATATTAATCATTTGAAGGATAATTTAGTAATTTTATTTAAAAATAATGATTAATAATTTTTAACTGTCAAACTTACACGGTGTTTGGTTAAGTGGTAGGAACCATGGTTCTCACCACAAACTCAGTTATGAATAGTATAAAACTCTCATATGCTACAGTAACAATAAAAAAATTTATTATAGTGTAAAACTTCGCATGCTACAGTAAAAGTGGTATAACTAAAGGTTTCCACCATCCTTCCAAACACTCTCTTAATGGTTTAACTGTTAAAATGGTCCTTCAGCTATTGAATAAAAGGTTAGAAAATGAAAAATAAAGAAAAAAGATTAAAGACCAAAATTTTATTTTTTTGTAAAAGGTTGCGAATCAATTAAGCAATTTACTAAGAAAAAAAAAATAGAAGGAAAAGGGATGTGAATCTTCTTGCAAACTCTCTAGTTTTCTTAAAAGATGATAGAAAACAGGAATCACAATATTGGAGGAAATACGACTAGAGAAAACATAATGTATTGGAATATTTTGTGTAGACTTCAAAAATTAAAGTAATTCATTATAATATGAACTAAAATATCTTATAAACAATTTTGTTATTGTTAATTCGGTAACGAAAATTGCACCAAAAAGCATAATTTTAATTCTTGATATAAGTAAATAACATATTTTTGAAAATATTTAAGTACATAACATTTCTAAAATCATGTGTTCTTTTTAAATACTTGAACATTTAATTTTACCATATTTTTTTCTTCTTTTTTCTCTTTTTATTTTTTTTCATTCTCTTTCTTTTGTTTTACGTTTCTCTCTACCTCATTTTATATATAAATAAATGTCATTTTAATTTAAGTGTGTTATTTATTAAACATTTTTACGTGTTGGTATATTTATTTTTCTTCTCAATTAATGATGACCTAATTCTTTCCTTCTCTTATTTGTTAATACATGTATGTTAAATATCAGACAATAATAGAATAGACACTCAATAAATTTATTGATCAACTTTAGGCAATGGATTCCTTCTCATAGTACTTGGTCAGCCTGTTGGGCCAAGCACACGTTAGGGTAAAGACCTATTAAGGCCACTCCCTATGGTTGTTCAATATATATCACATTATATATATATATATATAGATATATATATATATATATATTGTCTGTGTGGAGGATTGTTGCACGGCTGGGGAAGATGAGAGGTAGAGGTGACCTTATACCACCCAGTCTATCTCTTTGTGATCTTAGCTTGCACACCTGATTCCGGCCAGATTTTGACATTTTTAGGCGACCATGAGGCTACTCTTATCCGCTGCCAAACAAAGGACGTAAGCCTAGAACTACCCTTTATTATACATGCCTCAAATCCATTGAGATAGATAAATTTTCGGATTAATTTTTTATTATTATTTTATGGTCAGATCATATAAAACTAGCAAATATTGTGAAAAGCGACAAGTATGCTGGCTTTGTATTTTGGCATTGGAATAATTAAGAGGGCAAAAGGATTAGGATGACAAGGATGAAATAATTACATGATGCAATTGAAAAAAGGGTCGGCAGCTGGGAAAATCCATTTTAGTACAAATTCAGTAATTAGAGCAAGATATTATTGATTTGCACGGATTCCAAATTGAAAATAGTTGAAACAAAGAATACAATTCTTGTTGTTATGAAATGGACTACATGTTATGCGATCTAGAGTGCGTGAACAAATAAAAAAAAATCATCATTAAATCCGATGCAAAAGAGAGATGTAGGTTTGTCATATTTAATGGTGATCTGTTTTTAACCCAAACCAAAGCTGCCCTTTTTTCTGCAGAAATAAAACTCACTATTTAGAGGATGAAAAAAAAAAGAAAAAGGATAAAATAAAACACAAGGAAAATATGTGTGGGGTTTCCTTCTGTATCTTTCTCTCTTCTCCATTACTAGGTGCAGCAAAAAAGCCACAGAGATTTTTTGTTTAGGAAAAGCCAGTCTTTCTTTAGATGATCAAGTATGAGTCAACAAAAAAAAAAAAATTGCTTTTATGCACGTTTTGGGAGCAAAAGAGAGTCGCAGCCGGGCCGGGGCTTTTCTTTGTCGCACTCTTTTATCCGGAGCACGGCTTGGGTTTAAACATGGTTGCTGTCCATTGCAAATCTATAAATGTACGGAATCGTTCAAGACATAAAGTGTTTCGGAGTACGCATATTGTTCTCACGAAGTTGTGCTTAATTTTAATTAATTATCACATTTGTATTGAATCTAGGATTATTTGAATAATCAATAAAAAAAAAGAAAAAGAATATGAAACTAATAAAATTAAAATTAAATAAATGAAACTAAAATAATTAAAACAAAGGTCTAGGAATTCAATTTCATCGACTAACTTTATTTGAATTAAATTTACTCTCTAGACGATTAATATAATTAATGGAATTATTAGTCGCGTGTACTGAATTACCTACTCGCCTCTTCCAACAAACTAATATAGGAACATTCATGATAATTAAAACCCCTATATTCCAAATAGCACAAATTCCTTGAGTTCAAACATTCACAATGACTACACACAATAAGGACAATTCTTATTCCAAATTGCCTATGTCATCTTATAATTAATCAAGACTAAAAATCAACAACCAATCTAAAAGAGCAAATTAAATCAAAATTTATTAATAGGATCCATTAGTCAGTCTCTTAGCATTATTAAATGCAACTAGCAATTGATTTATAATATTTTACAAACGAATAATTCTTTGAGCTTCTAGTTTACATTGATTGGTGTGAGGATCAAAATAAGATAATAAAGATGCATTCCATGAAATTTCATTTTGTCTTTCTAGCTATTTCTTTTTTCCCCTAATGTTGGGAAAATTATTTCATTAAATTGACAATCAACACATTGTGTTGTAAAAATATCACCAGTTAGGGATTCAAGATATTTGATAATAGAGGAGGATTCAAACTCAACATAAATTTCCTAGCTTTCATTGAGAGGCCATCTTGGTGTGTTGTGGCGGAGCAATACACAACCGAAAACTCGTAAATGGGAAATATTTAGTTCTTGACCAAAAGCAAGTTGTAATGGGGAGTATCTTTGATAACCTGTTGGTCTGATGTGAATAATTGTTGCTGTATGCAATATGGCATGGCTCCAGGCAAAAACATACAACTTTGGTCTCATCAGTAATGGTCTAGCAATCAACTGAAGATGTTTAATAAATGATTTTGCTAAAAAATTTTAAGTATGTACGTGAGCAATGGGATACTCAATATTAATCCCAATTATTATTATTATTATTATTATAAAAACATTAACGAAATCCACAAATATTGCATGAGCCTTTAAGGCAAATGCAAAATCACAACAAATAGATTTCAATCTGTAAAGTGATTAAGGAAAGTTTACAAAACATCCATAGATTGGAGGTAGACTTATAAACTGTTTTTTTACGATAAATAGTTTGGATTATACCCATAAAGCATGAAATTGTGCTAAGTCTAGATTTTTAATTAAATTTACTTGGAGATAGTCAATTTAATTTACAAAAATTTTTATAAATTATTACCATTATAATTTTTAACGATAAAATTAGAAGTTTATAATCAGATTCTCTCTCTCTACTTTCTTTCTCTACCATCCATGGTCAAAAACTCAACCAAAAATTCTAACCTCCATTTTTGAGACAGCCAGTGTCAATGGATAAATCATGAAGAGCCAACTTTAATGACGTGTTGTCCTAGACGTAACTCCACAGGAGCAGTCCGTAATTGTCATCTGAACCAGCAAAAAGATCAATTCTTTTCGACATGATTTCTTCATCATTCAAGCACCACTTGATGCAATTTTGGTCATATAGACTCAGATCGATGAGATGAAGAGAATGATTCCATTTTTCCCAATCGATTTTAGACAGAACAGCCTAAACAAAGTCATCACATTTCTGCTGTCGAGTCATAGTCGGATCAACCGTATTTGATGGCAGTGTGGTACATCGCTGGTGTCAACAGGGCTAGATGGCAACAAGGAGCAAGAAGCCTCGATCAATTTTGCCATTACATCGTCGCCCATTGAAGCTCAACATCACCACTATCAACCCACCATGGAGCACATCCTCTTCGCTTGTAATGAGCGAGAAAATTTTATTAATAAAACCTAATATTTAATTAGGTTTAATTAATGAATTTACTTTTAAAAAATATGATTTTTGTAAAAAGTTGTAATTTTTATACAAAATTACGATAAAGTATGAATAAACGGCATTGATTGCATATTTTATGGCAAATATGATGAAATGTTGGATAGGGTAAAATACAGATTTTATGAGTTGAATTACTCAAAAATCTGTGAATAATATCCATAAAATGAATTATATATCACAATTAATTGTGAAATTCTGGTATAAACGAATGGATGACAAGAATGCAAATAGGACACAGAGGTTGTCCAAACCCTAACTTGGGGTCGATAGGAGGCTGGAGTAGTATAAGAATACTGCTAAGTGATAACACATATACAGAAAATGTTATGATTGGCCTCCAAAATTGAATGAAAAGTTAGCTAAATATTTTTATGCAGTCTAAGGATAGAAAGTATACCGATTTGACCACAGCAGTGTAAGAAAAATACTGCGTAATAAAAAATTACATTGTGTGAATTTTAGGCCCCACAAAGTGGACACCCAATTGAATTTGATTGGGCCACCAAAGTTAGAAATGTGGCCCAATAGTAAGAGGACACCTAGGGGTAATCAAGTGGGTGACCATGAGTCACGAAGTGGATTAGGTTGCGTTAAATTCAAGTTATCACAAAAATTTCCACTCTTTCTTCTCCACCAAGATTCGGCAACCATGGATAGACCTTCAAAGAAATTTTTCTCATCTCCAAACCTTGCAAAAATAGCCCCAAAACAATTTTAGAAGCAAGCCCCAAGGATTTTTACAAGATTAAAGGTGAAATTCTAAACTTTTTGATGAGTTTTTAAAGGATTTCTCATGGGTTGAAGAAAGGATGTTAACTCATGTTATTTTTGCATAAAAAGGAGGCTTAGAGGCAGATCAAAAGGAATTTCAAGGCTAGAAATAAAAAAGAGGCTATTTTGGTGAGTTTTGAGCTTTAAAGTTTGGAATTTTGTTTGGATTTTTGTTTTCTCAAATCCATATGAGTTCTTAAGCTTATGGTTGATGAAATTTCATGTGGAGGTGATACATAGCATGTTTAAATTGCAAAATTTTGAGTTATGATGCAAAACGGCAATTTTTGCACAAAACAGTATCTTTGTAATTTTATGGTTAAATTGTGTAAAAATGAGGTTTGAGCACAAAAATGACCTGAGTAAAGCATGGAATAGACTCTGCAGGGGTATATTTAAAGTTTTAAAAAGGAATTTGACAAAACGTCCAAGTAACTAAATTGAAAGAAAATTTTCTTTCTCGGCAGAAATGAAAAACAGCCGAAAACACCCCTGTACAGTGAGATTTTTAGAAAATTTAAAACACAAAAGTTATAGATCTCGACAAAACTGTCAACTATTGCAAACGGTTTGTTGAAAAACTCAACCGTTTGTGAGTTTTTGAATTTTCAAGAATTTGTTAAAAGTAAAAATATGGTAAAATGTTAAAAATGTCATTTTTCAAAATGATTCAAGGTGTGTTACTTTGAGCAAAAATTTTTCTTATAAAAAATAAGAATTTTTGATGTAAAGAGAAAATTTTAGCCCGGGGGGCAAAATTGTCACAATTTTCGGTTTACGGGTTAAATCGTAAAGTTTTATTTAAAAGGAGCTTAAGTGTAAAAACAAAGGGTTTCGAGCCACTAGGACATTTTTTGAAGTTAATGTGTGGCCGTTTTTGTTAAAAGAACAGAATTGAGCTCAGATTGGTCAATAAGGCCATGGAGGGCAAAATCATCATTTTTGCTCGAATAACCCGAATAGCTCTAGAAGGGTCTCAAGTAAGAAAAGGAAGTGATTAGGAAGATTTTCACTCTTCGTAAGTGACGATAGGGTAGAATTTGACATAAATAAGGAAATTAGTATTTATAGAGTTGTGTATAGTTACACAACTCGAACAATTACGTAATGAACGTTTTGTAATGAAACGTACTGAAAATTAGCTAATTATTTTGTAATTGGCTAATAGGATCCTAGGAGTCTAGGAGAAAGAAGAACGAAGTTGATTTTTGCGGTGCACAAAAACAAGTAAGCATCATTCCCACCTACAGCATGAAATGGTAGGTGTAGAATGCGAGAATATGCATATTAGGGTATAAATTTCAATGTGAACTTGTTTGTTGCTATGAAATGAATGCCTACAGATATAGAATCGGTACCTATAATGCCTAGAGATATAGAATCGGTACCTGTGTGTATACGATTAAAATACCTAAGTGTATATCATAAAGTGAATTGACGCCTGGCACAGCCCCGATTTCAAAAGCGCCATATCGAATGGCTCCAGGAGAACTTAAGGAACTTCAGGCGCAACTGAAAGAAATATTGGATAAGGATTTCATCTGACCAAGTCATTCCCCATGGGGGGCACCTGTCTTAATTGTCAAGAAGAAGGACGGAACATTACGTGTGTGTATTGATTACCAGGAATTGAACAAGGTCACGATCAAGAACAAGTATCCACTCCCAAGGATCGATGATTTGTTCGATCAATTGAAAGGAGTGTCAGTATTCTCAAAGATTGATCTGCGCTCGGGATATCACCAACTTCGAGTTAAAGAAAAAGATGTACTGAAGACGGTGTTCCGAACACGTTATGGGCATTACGAGTTTTTCGTCATGCCATTTGGACTGACCAACGCCCCGGTGGCCTTCATGGATCTCATGAACCGGATCTTTAAGAAGATCTTGATAAGTTTGTGATTGTTTTTATTGACGATATTCTCATATATTCGAGAATGCTAGAGGAGCACGAAGAGCACTTAAGGATTGCATTGTAGTTGCTGAGAGAACACTAGCTGTACGTCAAGTTCTCAAAATGTGAGTTTTGGCTGGAGAAGGTTCATTTTCTTGGACACGCGGTGACACGGGATGGAATATCCGTTGATCCTTCCAAAGTGGAAGCGGTGAATAAGTGGCCTACACTGAAAAACGTAATAGAAATCAAAAGTTTCCTTGGTTTAGCAGGCTACTTTTGACGTTTTGTAGAAGGATTTTCTTGACTTGCAGCACCACTTACTGCACTTACCCGGAAAGCAGCAAAGTACGAATGGACTAAGAAATGTGAGGAAAGTTTCAAGGAGTTAAAAATGTGACTTACAAGTGCTCCAGTACTGACAATACCTGATATAGACTTAGGAAAGTTTGTAATCTACAGCGATGCATAAAAAATGGGACTGGGAGCCGTATTGATGCAAAATGAAAAGGTGATTGCATATGCATCTCGACAACTGAAGGATCATGAAAGGAATTATCCGACGCATGACTTAGAGTTAGCGGCGGTTGTATTTGCGTTAAAGATATGGCGCCACTACCTATATAGAGCTAAGTGCGAGATTTATACGGACCATCAGAGTCTGAAGTATATCTTCACGCAGAAAGAGCTCAACATGAGGCAACGAAAGTGGCTAGAATTAGTCAAAGACTATGACTGTGAAATCTTGTATCACCCGGGAAAGGCTAACTGAGTAGCCGATGCCCTCAGTCGTAGAACCATGTCTTCGCTTGCAACGATAAAGTTAATGCCAAGACCTCTTCAAAAGGGCTTAATGGAAGCGGGAATAGAGCTAGTCACTGGAGGATTAGCCAATTTATCTTTTCGACCTGCTATCTTGGAGAACCTAAAGGAGCGACAAGAAGCAAATCCGTTGCTGTTTAAAGCTAAGAATGAAGCTCCTGAGGATAAAGAAATAGAATTTAGCATCTTAGAAGATAGCATTCTCCGTTATAAAGGCAGAGTCTGCATTCCTAATGATGAAGGATTAAAGAAGCAAGAACTAGAGGAAGCTCATGAAGCACCCTACGTGGCTCATCCAGGAGCTACGAAGATGTACCAAGATCTAAAGGAACACTATTGATGGCACGGAATGAAGAACGATGTCGCTAAATGTCTTACGTGCCAAAAGGTGAAAGCCGAGCATCAATGGCCGGTAGGCGAATTACAAAATATTGAAATTCTAAAATAGAAATGGGACCAGATAACTATGGATCTAGTGACCGGGCTACCCAGGACTTGGGTTGACACGATACTATATGGGTAATCGTTGATAGGTTGACGAAATCAGCTCACTTTTTACCCATTAGACTCAGCAATTCTGTGGAAAGACTAGCTGAATTATATGTAGCCCAAATAGTTAGATATCATGGAGTCCCAAAATCTATCATT
>CAMOHE010050117.1:0-15705 GCA_946598075.1 Artocarpus hirsutus
TCTATAAAGATACCCAGGTCAAATAATATAGAATTTATCTTATCAGTTAGAATCAAGTGAATCATATAGTCTAAGAAGTTCGAATTGGAGTCTAGCTATTGAGCCATGACATTGCAATCAACTGCATTACAAAGGCACGATTGACCATGACTAGATAAACAACAAATGTGTTTCACGTATTTTTTCTCTAAAACTAATCCAGACTTGAATTTTGAGGCAGAATCTAATAAGAACTAACCTGAATCCAACCACTATACAAAGCGAACTATTTTTCATTGTTCCTTAAATCATTTCAGAAGTAGATAGTGAGTACTTTAACTAGAGAAACTCTAAAACTGCTAGAGAGCTATTGTTCAACATCTAGAATCTTAGCTCTAGGTTTTCTCAAGTGAATGAAGGGAGAGTTACTGAGGAAAAGCTGTACAACATGTGACCACCAGCATTTCAATCGTGGAAAGAGAATAGTAAGGTAGACTAGTTAGGTGAGGCTCTTTCGAAATGTTCTTCTTTAGTTGAAATTTCTACAAACTTCGATATACAAAAGAAGCACATAAGATCTTTTATTAATTCATGTACTTAGCATGTCAAACTTGTTATTTGGAAAAAAAAATTTGCTTTAATAATTTTTAAAATTCCGTTACATATCATTTTCCAACAATATTAACTTAGCTCGACCAACCATTTCAACAGTTGCCTAGAGGTTTCTAGTTTTCTCAGTGCTTGTCTAAAAGAATAGTTTTTTAACACTACTACCTTGTGTTCTAGGAAATACCTCTTCAATTTCCTTATTGACATAATTAGGGCCAAGGTGGGCTTTTGTATTTCAAGATACCTCGTCTATGTGTCGAGTAATCGCTTGCGTGCATAACAAACTTGCAGTTGGGTCTTTCCTTCTTGTCTAATCAGAACAGAGCTTAGACCATGAGGTTAGACGGCCAGATAAATTTGCAAAGTTTCTCTCGACGGAGCTTTAGAATGCAGAGGGGGCTCTCTCAAATAAACCTTCAAGCGTCTAAATGCATCAATGAATTCCTATATCCATTCAAAGGGTTTTCTTCCACTTAGAATGTCGAAGAATGGCACACACTTCTCCATTGCTCTAAAGATAAAGAAGTTAAGTGCCGCCATACATCCTATAAGCTTTTGTACTTTTTTGAGCTTCTAGGGGGCCTCTTTATCCAAGAAGTCTTAGAGTTTTTTTTTTTTTTTTGGTTAGCCTCTATTCCTTTTCTGCTAACCATGAATCCCAAAAATTTCCCTGATGCTACACCAAATGTGCATTTTAGAGGGTTGAGCTTCATCTTGTACTTTCTTGGGATGTTGAACTCTTCGTTTAGATGTGAAATATGAAGGCTTGGCTTCATAGATTTGACTGACTAACATGTCATCCACATACACCCTCGTCCTCTTTCCAATCTGTTTCTGAACATTTTATTTACCAAACGATGATATGTAGCCATTGGCATTTTTTAATCTGAAGGGCATGATGAGAAAATAGTTTAACTCCCTATTAGTGATGAATGAAGTATGGTCTTAGTCTTGTGGATACATGGGAATTTGGTTGTAGCCTAAATAAGCATCCATAAAGCTTGACAGCTCATGCACTGCAGTGGCGTCGACCAACTAATCTATTTATAGTAGAGGGAAACTGTCCTTGGGATAGGCCTGATTCAATTTGCTGAAGTCTATACATGTTCTCCACCTCTTGTTGGGCTTCAGAATGAGGACGAGATTTGAGATCCAGTCAGGGTAGTGCGATTCCCTAATAAACCAAATTTTCTCTAGCTTGTCAACCTTGGGTAGCCTTTATTGCCTCTTTAGAGGGAAACCGAGGCTGGTGATTAGGCGATGGCAAGCAACCTTTTGGTCAATTCCCTCTATATCCTCATGGGTCCATGAAAATACATCGAGATTCTTGCTAAGGAATCTATTTAATCCATCTGTTGCCCTATTGCTTAGTCCCGACCCAATCCTAAGAATCTTGGAGAGGTCTCTTTCATCTATGGCTACCTCTAACAATCTGCAACAGGTTCTATGTCAATTACCTCTTCTCCTAATCTTGAGTCTATGTTTTCCGTTGGGGATCCTCCATGCACCATTCTCATCTCCATCCTTTGGGGGTTGACATAACTATGGATAACGTTAAAGTAGGTTAGCCTAACTTCATACTATTTCTCTCATCTAGCCGACCCCTAGGGAAGTGGGATACTTCACATTTTGTGATAGATAGAGGTTATGGCTTTCAAGGCCCTTAATGTCGGCCTTCCTATCACTACATTATACTAGTCTCTACCTTTCGTGGCTTGTCCCCCATTGTGACTGGTAGCGTAATTGTGTCTTTGGGTAAGATGATATCCCTAGTGAACCCGTACAATGGTCAAGAATTAGGCACTGTCTAAAGTAAAGAAATTCCCATCTTGCTCACGCAGTTATGTAGACAATGTCAACGAAACTACCATTGTCCACCAAAATCTAGCACATAGAATAGTTCCCAATCATGGCATCGACCACCAAGGCATCATTTTGAGAAAAATGAACCCTTGGGCATCCACCTCTGAAAAGGTTAATTCTATTTCTTCATACGTCAATGCCTTAGTGGGCCCACTCATTGTCATGTTCCAACACCTGTTCTTTGAGCTTTCTTTCGCTTCTTGGGCGTAGTCCTTTTGAGACCTTCAAGAATCACCACCAAGGTATGGCCCCCTAAAGACAGTATGAATCACCCCAACGAGTGTGTTATCCTTATTTGGTGGTCGGTCTCTTTCACATCGTCGTCTGTCATTTCTTTAATTGTTTACACAACCATTTCCCCTATCATTTCTTTTGCTTCTATTGGCCTTATATTCTTGTAGTCATCCTTCCTTTATCAACTTCTCTATCTTGTCCTTTAGGCTAATACAGTCGCTAGTAGAGTGCCCCACATCGCCATGAAACCTGTAATACTTAGCCTGATTGCACTTGTTGGACCTCGACGTCATTTAGGGAGGACATTGGAGATAAGCTTGGTCGCTATTTTGATGGTAGATATCATCTATTGAGGCAATGAAGTCCTTGTAGCTGTCGTACCATTACTGAAGCCAACCTCTGTAGCCTTCTTGTTTCTACTGCTTGGCATTATCATGATAACTTAATTTGAAGGGATTGGCAAATGGTCATAGGTTGGTAACCTCAAGCCATCATGCCCCTAAAAGTTGCCCCTTTTCTTACCTCCATTGCTTAGTGTTTGAGTGCTACCACTGCTGCTCGTCATCGTCTTTATGAAGGTCAAACCTTTGACCTCCTCTTGGTTGGTGTAGCCTCTAGCCCTCTCTAGGAATTCTTGGTACATTTTAGGCCCCTTGTGGTCAAGATCATCCCTAAAGGGATGTCTATCTACATACTACTTAACGCTTATATAAGGGCGATGTCTTCTAAGATTCTCCCATCACAACCACTTCCTTAGTGAATCTCACGAGTCAATTATTCAAGGATTCATTCGGCCCATGAATAAGGAAGCTCAGCTTCTCTTTAGCTGGTGGTAAGGATCTTATCCCCATAAACTGGTTAAGGAATGCTACCTTTAAGTCTTGAAAGCAGGTTATGCTTCTTGCCTTCAACATCCTAAATTATCTTCTTGCGGGTCCTGAAAGGGTCTGGTTGAAAGCCCTGCATATAATTTCTTCTGGGACTCCATAAAGTTCCATGTATGATTCATAAATTTGAATATGATCATCAGGGTCTATGAGTTTTTCATAAGATGTCATCTATAGAGGTTTAAACTTCTCTGGAAAAGGTGGTTTCATAATGAAAGGAGCAAATGGAGTCGTGTACGTTATTTATTCCCCATAGTGAACGTCAAACTTTTATTCTAGACTTCTAACATAGCTCGTAAGTCACTTAATCTCTCCTGCAGGCAATCCTAACACTGCTTGGATTTGTTGATTTACTCGTTGGGCTATCATGTTAGAATCAACCTGTGGGCTATTTAATGGCTGGCCAATAGCTAGTTGGTCAATAGCATTGGGGTCATTTCCCATTGAGGCAGCTCTCCTCATGCATAGGTGGTCCTTTAAACCTCTTTTTTGGAGTTGGTCCCTTAAGTCACCCTCGGTTTGCATCGAGGCCACATCTGGTCTGATGTCACGTCTAGAGGGAAGTGGAGATAGACCTGTATTTTGCCTTTGCTAATTTGGCTAACCTGTTTCTTGAAGCCAAGCCTGCTCTACTCTCCTCCTTCATTCTTGGCTACCTATAGAGTTAGCCCTTCTTATCTTGCCGATTCCCTCAGTTTTACCTTGTTGGCTATCATTATGGCCACTAGTTTAGTTTGCTTGGTCTTCTGGGTCATCACCTAAAGGGTTACCACCTTCATCTTAAAGGCCATCTGAAGCTGTTGAAATTTTTTTGAGTAGTCAACTCATTCTATCCACCTTTTGTTCTAGCAAGGTGGTTTATGAAGGCTGTCTACCTCTTCTTGATCCTCCAACACCACCTCCAACTGATTTATCACCTCTTTAGGTGATAGAGCTGTTTGTGTTGGCTCTAGTACAGTTAGTGTAAGTGGTCACCATGATGATGATGGTAGTTCATCTTCAAAAGATGAAAGCCCTTCTTCTAGTACCAATTGTTGATGGTAGAAAAGGATCAACTAATAATGCTCACAAATCACTCACAGTTCCCATGGATTAATGCGATAAAAATAAAAAAGGGATGAAAGGAGCAGACATACGATTTATAGTTGTCCACTTCTTAATGAGCTACGTCACTATATTTTTCTTATCAAGAGATCGTATACAATACACTCAGATTTCTAGAAATGAAAGAATAGAGATAGTGTTTTTTTAATCTGGGATATGGAGAATTCCTCCTTTTTCCTCTCTTTTTTTTGTCTTTCTCCTCTTCTCGATATCTCTCTTTTATAAGGCACTACATTATTATTAAAAATAATTAGAATATTGCTAATAGGGCAAGAATCTCCATGTTTTGTACTAGCCTTTATACGTAGTGTCTCTACACATATAGAGAGTGTATCGAGTCCTATGATAGTGGTCTTAATTTTACATGCACTGTCTCGACTACTAGTCTTACCCATTCTTGTATATTCTTCTTGGAATGATGGGCGCACTAATGGGCGGAGGATACAAAGCTCGTTTAACCTCAGCCTTATCCTAGAGCGGCAAGGTCAATCAATCATCTTGACTTCTACTATTTGAGATTAATGGGCCGAGTTGAGCTTTTCATAGATCTTACCTTTGGGTTTTAGGCCGTTGAGATTTTCTACGATAGGTCCCATGGAACCAATCTCCAGAGTAAGATTTTTGGCCAAGTCAACAACATAACCAACCAATTGGATATGAGCACATCAAATTTGTCAAATCTAATATACCTCAACACCAACCAATTAAAATTTTGGGTGTATTTGTAAAAAAAAAAAATCTTGGGAATATTCATTCATTAATAAGTTTGAACAGTAAGAACATAATCTTTTCAAATTATTATGTTCATCTAATTTTGATTTTGCCATTCAATGCAAGGAATAGGGTAGAAATTTTGTGTTGTCTTTATTGTATTAAAGTTGTATCATTCTTATATAATTGAGTACGTCAACATGCTCTTTTTTTTTAAGGTTTCTTTTTAGTTCTTGTGGTTTTTACTCACTTCTTGGCAACTACGCAGGATCTAGCACCAAGCACTATATTTGAGTACGTTGACATGCATTTTTTAAGCTACTTTTAAATCATTATTGTTGAATTTACTCACTTTCTTGGCTACTAAGCAGAATCCCTTTCTTACATTTTAAACATCTTCTTTTAAATTATTCTAGTTGAATTTACACACTTTCTTGGAAACCAAATAGAATTCCTCTCTTTCATAACCTTTGCCTCCATGACTGTTAGTTTTGAACTCCTCAATCTCCTTTCTTTGATCTTGAAGCTATCTTTGAAGTTCTGGAATCATTGTCATTAGGTTAGCATCAGCCATGTTGCCAGTTTTGATAGCAACTTGAGTACGAGCTTGAGTCCTTCTATGGATGTTCATATTCAATTTCCTAGAAGGATTATATGTTTAGGAAGGAATTTTCAATTTCAAGACTGAGACAAGATTTCACTACTAAAATAATGCACTAAGGTATTAATCACTTTAAATTTGAACCTTATACATATCATTAAATTACATATACGTCAATTTAACTAAAACACACTTACTTAGAGGACTTAAAACTAACATGTGGTGATATGTATTAGAAAAGAAACCCGCTCTAATACTATAGTTGTAACACCCACGTACAAACGTCACAATAATCATTACTTTTGTCATTAAAATCATTATTTAAAGATAAACAATTCAAATAAAACACTTACACTCAAGCAAATATCCTAGAAAAAAATGTATATTTTTTATTAAAAAATACTTATCATATTTGCTTCCCTCACCTTAGTTAGCCCGATGGAGGACCTATAGTGTTTGGCTAACCGACATCCTACTGAAACGGTGAGTTTACAAATATAAACATTTATTAAATTGACACGTACAATACTTAAATGTCCAAATAGATTAATCACATCAAAATAAAAAAAATAAACCATGGCATAGTCCTCAAGAAACCATAATTAAGGAAATATCAAACAGTCTCAAAACAATTAGAAGTCCATAGGAAAATAAACCCCATTTTCAAATCAATAATGTGTGGAAAATATTACTAATAAAATTTATTGCTAGACTTAATAGTTTCTTTTCGTGAGGTGATTTCATTTCCAATCAAACAATCCTCGCACACATACTCGTCCCCATCCTCCATCCTATCCCATATGCTTTTTACCTTTGTTTGTAACATGATATAATTTTCTATCTCTCAACATAAAAAACAAAATGAACTTTTATAAAATCATATCATAACATTATAATCATAGTCATAATCATAGTAGTGCACATAGAAGTTTATATAGAACATATTTTTCGTTTAAGGTTCCGTATTATAACATTATTCATTTTATCTTTAGGGGTTAAAATGTTGCACCATTAACATTGTAGGCACGCCGTCATGAGAGGAGTGAGGTAGCTAGTCCCAAACCAAACATGACAAGTGTAATGCCCCCTTATGGACGTCACAATAATCATTACTTTTACCATTAATTTCATTATTTAGAAATAATAATTCAAATAAAATACTTACACTCAAACATAGATCCTAAGAAAACATGCATAAATTTTAAAAAAAAAAAACTACTTACCAGATTTGCTTCTCTCACCTTGACTAGCCCAACAGAACACCTACAATGTTCGACTAATCAACCACCTGCATAAATGGTTAGTGTACAAATACAATCATTTACTAAATTATAGACACACAAAACTTCAAACAATGTTTGAATCTCTCAAGAAAATTACTTATATGTCCAAATAATTTAATCACACTAAAATAGAGAAACATGGCATAGTCCTCAAGAAACCACAATTAAGGAAATATTAAACAGTCTCAAAACATTCAAAAGTTTATAGGAAAATAAACTGCCTTAAGTCAACATCAGTGTGGAAAATAACATTAATAATAAAATTAGTGTTCAAGTAATTAATTCTTTTCATGGCATGATTCTGCTTCCATTACAACACTCCTAGAGCATACGCCTGTTCCCATCCTCCACCTATTTCATATGCCTTTTACCTTTGTTTACAACATGATATAAAACTAAGTAAGCATAAGCTTAGTAAGTACACTTTCTTATTTCAAAAAATAAAAAATTTCATAAAATCCATTACATTACAACATAATCATAGTAGTGCACAAGGCACGTGTATATAACATATCTTTTATTTAAACTTCCGTATTAAAACATTATTCATTTTATCTTTGGAGGCCCAAGCATTACACCATTAACATCATAGGCACACCGTCTTGATAGGAGTGGGATAGCTAATGCTAAACCAAATATGACAAGTCCAAACCTTGTAGGACATCATAAATATAAACATACGGTATGCAACGGTTAATTAAGTGATACGTGTGTGTGTGTGTGTGTGTGTGTGTGTGTGTGTGTGTGTATAAGCTTTCTTTGAAAACTTGTCATAAACCATAAAACATGAACATAAAACCATCTTTAGGAAATTCATCATAAAAGATCTTGAAAAAGAACATTAAATCACAAACCTTTACTTATAATACATTGCTTAACATTTCCATAAACTTTATTATATTGCAGGTGAGAATGTCCTTACTTGACTTGCTCTCTCACTAAACCTTAAATTAGATGATGTTGCCGTAGTTCTCGATGTGCTCGTCTTTTGGAGTGTTCATGTCAATCATTCATATAATACATGAAATTAATATTCATCTTCATGCTATCATTTAATATCATATTGTTGAAAAAATAGTACGCAGCAAAATTTTAAAAATTTTATATTAGAGTATTTTCCAAAACACAAGTTTTGACACGTTATATGCATAAATAAATCAGATCTTACTAACCTTGTAAATGCCAAAACACTTCCTCAATTAGTGAAGAGAAGTAAAGTTCTAGAAGGACCTCAACCAACTGGCAGTCTTTGCAATTCTCTATGCACGATCTCACACGTACAGCTCTTCCACCAGGAGACTCTCATTCCAACCAATTGAGAGAACCTAAAGCTTGTGTTCATGATTTGAGAACAAGAGCTCTCAGGGAGTTTTAGAATCTCACTAGCATAGTTTCACTCTTAATCTCTCAATTGATCTGAATAATAATGAGACTTACTCTCGTTTTATAGAGGTTGGACCTAGGAGTCAGTCCTTATCAGATAATGCCTTAAAATTTGAATTAAAATAAAATTTGGATTAATATATGATAAAATCCACATGAAAACATGTGATCTTTTTATCGCGCGATTAGCATACCTATCTGTCTAATTGGCATGCCGAACTTGCCCCATCGGTAGGCTGAACCTATGATAAAAATCCCATCGAATATTTTATTTTCCACATGAAATTCTATAGGATAAAGTCTTAGTTTTAATTCAAATAACACACTAGAGAAGTTATCTAATCTAAACAACTTTATCTACATCACCTCTAAGAAAATAAATGAATTCCTAATAATTCTATAAGTTTATGTTGATTTAATTTATTCAAAATTAAATCAACTGATAAACAAACAAGAATTATCCGATCCCAATAATTCAACAAGTTTATCTTGAATTAATTTTATCACAAAGATTAATTCAACAGATAAACAAACATGAAATATCTGATTTCATCGAATTTGAGCCAATCTGATAAATTTGACATAAGTCACCAATTATTGAAAAAGCACGCCGTATTGTTACAGGATTTTTATGAGCATGCAAAGGGGACCTGATGGACCTATATAGTCAAGCTCTTGATAATTATGAAACCCAATATCTTAGATATACATTTCATAATTATCAACTCCAACGCTACTCCACTAAAAGCTTAAAGCTGCACTCTCAAACTATATACAATTATGAAGCCCATATAGTTAAGTCTTCATGACATTCATAGTGTATTGTATCCCTATAGGATTATCTATAATCGACTTAAAGACAAGTTCTATCTTACCTTCTCGATTGTTTTTATCTTACATTTCATTATCTCACCATCGAAAAACTTACCATCCAAAGACGGTATACCAATCGGTTACACCTATGCATCCAAATGGCTGAGCGCTCCAGTTTTTCAATTATAGGTTAACGCATATAAGAGGATATCACTACTCCTAATTAGAAGCTATGGATTCCATCTCTATGAATAACAGGCCTAAGCTATCAAGAGTCATACCTCCAATGTATCGGCATGCGTACCACTATTAAAATTTGGGTGTCACCCTTTGATACATCAAAAGACACAAGTCAAGATGACAGGTTTACTATTCATCTCAAGATTAAGATACAATACAAATGCTTGTCTAAAGTGAATTAATTTGCCGAGACAGAATTATTAATCCAAATCAATTCACTTTATGTCCCGATCCAACACATCATCACCTATGACAACATACCAATGTTTCTATTCATGGCATCTACCTCCGATGGATAAGACAAACCATCTCTCAATAGGGATATAGACAAAATAACAATCTTTACATAAATGAAGCGCCTAACTTTATTCCTTCGATTGTGGATCTTATGATTTAGATCGTCACCTTAAGAATCATGTCTTCCACATAATCTGTCCATCATATGTCCAATTCTTAAAGGTGTAGACTAACAGTCTCAGACTTTTGTTTGTTTAACATACATTCAACAAATATGAACGTAAAGAGGACAAGATTTGGTATATAAATAATAAATAAATTCTTTATTGATAAAAATATCTCTAAAAACATATTACATTTTTACTCCTTAGGGCATACACGACTAACAATCTCCCACTTGCACTAAGTGAGTAATTATGATAAATCTCGCATCCCTATAGCTTCCACATGCCTCTCGAAGGCTCTCCTTGTAAGTGTCTTCGTGAATGGATCAATCAAATTGTCCTCTGTCGTGGTTTTGCACACCGTGACATGCCCACCCTCGATGAAGTCCTTTACCACAGGATACTTACGATCAATATGCTTACTCTTCTTGCGAAATCTTGGTTCTTTAGCATTAGCTACCACCGCACTATTATCATAATATAGTGATATCGCCTTTTCCATACTAGGAAATACCTTAAGATCCCTAAGGAACTTGTGGAGCCGCACTGTTTCTTTCAAAGCATCACTAGCTGCCACTTATTCAGCCTCCATCGTTGAATCTGAAGTGCAAACTTGCTTTACACTTCTCCAACTAATGGCACCGCTGCCTAGAGTAAACACAATACCAAAGTTGATCTCCTAGAATCCAGACAAGATTGAAAGTCTGAGTCAGTGTATCCGAGAGGAGTCAAATTCTCACCCGAATACATAAGCATATACCCTTGAGTCCTTCTCAAGTACTTGAAAATATGCCTAACCACAACCCAATAGTTTGGTCCCGTATTCGCCTGAATTCGACTTACAATCCAAACTGCATAACAAACATCCGATCGTGTGCAAAGCATGGCATACATGAGACTACCCATTGCTGAAGCATAAGGCACCTTCTCCATGTATTATCTTTCTTCATCAAACTTTGGAGACTTTTGCTTAGAAAGAGTAATTTCAGACCTAGATGGTTGCCTACCTTTCTTGGAATCCTGCATTGCAAACCTCCTAAGCATCTTATCTATGTAGCCAGCCTAGGACAAAGCTCTCATTTTGTTCTTCCTATCCTCAAAGATCTAGATACCAAGAACAAAATTAGCCTTACCCAGGTCCTTCATGTCAAACTGCTTGGTCAACCATAATTTGACCGATGACAATGCCCCAACATCATTGCCAATCAGAATGTCATCAACATAGAGTAGTAGAAAAACTACCTTCCCATCCTTAATGTGTTTGTAAACATATGGCTCATCCACATTTTGTGAGAACCCATAAGTCTTGATCACTTGATCAAATCTTATGTTCCAAGAACGAGAAGCATGCTTAAGTCCATAAACTGACTTTACCAGCTTACAAACCTTACCCTCTTGACCCTTAACCTTGAACCTATCTAGTTGTTCTATATAAATGGACTCATCAAGATAGCCATTTAGAAAAGCCTATTGACATCCATCTGCCAAATCTCGTAGTCGAGAGCGGTAGCTATGGATAAGAGAATCCGGATGGACTTAAGCATGGCCACAGGCAAAAAGGTTTCCTCGTAATCGATTCCTTCCGATTGTGTGCAACTCTTAGCTACCAGTCTAGCCTTAATGGTTTCGACCTTTCCATCTACTCCTCTTTTCCTCTTATAAATCCACTTACACCCTATGGGTTTTACCACTTTAGGAAGATCCATAAGCTCCCAGACAAAATTAGTCTCCATAGACTTCATCTATGTGTTCATGGCCTCTGTCCAGAGTTTCAAATTAACATCCTTCATAGCCTCTGCGTAAGTATAAGGATCCCTATCATGTTCATCCGATTTAACCAAGAAGTCCTCACCACTGAACATGTACCTTTCAAGTTAATGTCCGATCCTCCCACTATCCCAATGCCCCTTAGGTTGTTGTTCAGGTTCATTTGGTTTTTTACACCGATCGAAACGGTTTCCTTTAGAACCTCTGGAGTGATTGGATCACTCCTTAATTCCTCAAGCACTACTTTGCTTCGAGGTTTAAAGTCGTCCATGTAACTCTCCTCAAGGAAAGTTGCATTAGTTGAAACTACGACTTTATTTTCCTTTGGGTTATAAAAATAAACTCCTTTAGTCCTTTTTGGATATCCTACAAACACACAAACTTTTGAACGTGCTTCCAATTTATTTGCATCCTTAAACAAGACATGAGCTAGACATCCTCATATACGAATATGGTTTAAGGATGTCTTCTTGCCTATCCACAACTCGTGAGGAGTTTTAGGGACCAATTTTGAAGGTACGTTGTTCAAAAGATAACATGCAGTTTGTAGTGCATATCCCTAAAAGGATAAAGGCAATGATGAATAACTCATCATGGAATTGACCATATCCAATAAAGTTCTATTTCTTCTCTCTGCTATGCCATTCTACTGCAGAGTGCCCGACGTAGTCAAATGGGATGAAATCCTATTCTCTAATAAGTGTCCTAAGAACTCATTAGAGAGGTATTCTCCACCTCAATCAGATCGAAGTGCTTTTATGGGTCTACCCAATTGTTTTTTCACTTCAACCTAAAACTCTCTGAACTTGTCATAAGTTTCACTTTTGTAGTGCATCAGTTACACATACCCATACCTTGAGTAATCGTCAATAAAAGTGACGAAGTACTCATACCCTCCTCCACAAACATCACTATGCACAAGCTTTAGAACCTCTTCGGCCCTATTGTCCTTAGACCCAAATGGTCTTTTGGTCATTTTACCCTCTAAAGAAGATTCACATTGAGGTATAGATTCTACCTTTAAGTGACTTAAAGGTCCATCCCTTACCAACCTTTGAATCCTATTCAGGTTAATATGACCAAAGCACAAATGCCAAAGATAACTCTTATTAGAGTGAGAAGTTTTAAGTCTTTAGAGTTATTATCATTCATCTTAGCATTAAGCAATAAGTCTATCTTAGGTTTGATAAAATATAGATTATTTTGCATCCATCCAAAACAATTAAAAGATTTTTTTTTACAAATCACTACTTTATTATTAAAAGAAACCAAATAAGAGTCTTTTAATAAACAAGCTATAGAAATTAAATACCTTTTAAATTTAAGAACATAAAAACAATTTCGCAAAATTAAATTCTCATAATTATCAAAATAAAGATGGGTGTCTCCCACTGCTTCTGCTAAGACCAAGGATCCATTGCCCATCTGAAGCGTGAAGTCTTCATAAAACAGACTTCTCGTTTCTTTGAACCCTGTAGAAAAACAGAAACATGATTAGTTGTACTAGAATCTATAACCCAAATGTTACTAGATTCCTCAACTAAACAACTTTCTAAATACAAAAGATCACACCTACCTCCTTTGGAAAGGAAGTCATTGCAATGCTTCTTAATATGCCTGACCTTCTCGCAGAAGAAGTACTTTAGCTTCTTCGGGTTCTTCTTCTTCTTCTTCTTGCTCTTGTTGTTAGCAGGAATAAAAGACTTCCCGTTCTTAGCCCGTTATTTTTTTCCATTCCTAGAATTGGGATTGGAACCAGAAGTAGCCATCAAATTGGCCTCTCCACTAGCAGGAGACTCCCTGATCAGTAGTTCAAACTCCTATAACTGTGTCATTAATTCTATTAAGGTCATATCCCGCCTATTGCTCAAATTAAATGTAGATCTAAACGGAATAAATTCCTTTGACAGAGCCTTAAAGGCTATAGTCATCTGAGTTTCAGTATCGATGTCGGCTTCATTGGTTTGTGCCTCAGCGAGGTAACCCATGACCAACATCATGTGCTCCTTTATAGATGTCTCTAGTCTCTGCTTATAGTTCAAGAGTTTCCAAAGCGCCCCTTGCTGCTTAGTTAATGCCATGTCTTCCAAACATGTCTTGCTGCTTAGCGGTCTCATAATCCTCATATTGAGCTTGTAGCACGTTGTTCATGCTGGCCATAACATAGCAGTGGGCCCAATCGTTTGCATTTTTTCAATGATCATATGCTTGGAATTGATCATTGGTGGAATCTCCTATAGGCTCGAGACGACCAGGGGTTGTCAGCACAAATTTCAGTTTCTTAAAGGAGAGGATAGTATCTAGGTTTCGTTTCCAATCATTATAATTCTCTCTGGTTAACTGATTTTTGTAAAGTATCAAAGATAAAGCGTTTTTTGACATTTTTAATCTACAATAAAGAATCTTATACCAAATATATGCAAGCATAGCATAATAATTTAGTAAGATAACACAATCATGTAAAAAACATACAAATGTGTTTATGTGTCAAAACCTTGAAAATATCACAACCTTACAATGATAATTTCTGACTCAAAATTCAACAAGCTCCTAGAGGAATCATGCCAAATTTAATCAAGAACACGGATCCCCTCCTAATTAATATATGCCATCCAGGACCCATATGATCGAGCATATATCAATAATCGTTTCTTTGGCCATAATTTTATTAACAGAGCTCCCAATGCAAGTTAATAATAAAATTAATATGAATGTATGACCTTCGTTTTAATATTTTATCCATAATTTATAATCACCACCTAGGGGTGTGCAACCATAAATCATGCTAAAATACCTTATCTTCTTAGAGATCCAATCTAGTACATGATGAAGTCCCTTCTTAGGGGTCAGAATCACTATGTTCTTCCTATGGACCAACAATATAGGCCTTAGGTCCTCTCTTCAAAATCTTCTCTCACTCAATCTTTTGAAACTAAGGTTTTATTTTAAAAGGCATATATGAACAATTTAATATGAGCAGCACTCCCTATTCTATATGACATGTTATCAATATACATGACAAATTATATTATAATGCAAACAAGCAAAGCTACAAGCAAAATAATAATAAATAACTGTGATATTATGGTTTCACCCTAGAGAATAGAAAATAAAGATTACAAGAGAATAATCGAAACATATTATCGATTCTTCATCCTTGGATCCTCAAGCTGTATCCTTCTTCATGTAATGCCCATCTTCAAGTCTTCAATCCCGTATGAATCTAATACTCCATATTTTTGGTCATATCTAAATTTAATGTTTCTCAAAATTATCTCAAAAATAAAATTAAAATTGCACAAAAAACTGCACCTTTTCTAGAAAAATTTTCCAGCTCTCTGCCAGCAAGCCAATTATACAGATCGGCCTACCGGTCATGACCCTTGGGCCAATTCCTATCATCATCAAGAATATCACTTTAAGGCATACATAACTTTAGAGAATCAACAAGAAGATAAATTTAGGGCATGTTAAAACTCCTAAAAAAAATTAAATGCTTTTTGACATGAACATCCTAAGCATATCGATCCCTCATTCTCCATCACCTACAACATTATTAAACAAAACATTAATTTACTCGATATAAATAATAAATTAATATAGGTGTCCATAGAAGAAAATGATGACATTACAACTAAACAAAATCCCTCTCTTTCATTAGATCTTCAAACAACTCTCCCTCCGTTACCCTTTACTTTGCCTCTTCTTTGAAGTCATTACACATGAATCTTTGCATTTTTTATTTTACTTTAGATTCTTTGAATTAGCTCCTCAGGTTTCACGCATTGCACTCTTTCAATCAAAAGAAATTATCAAAGCAAGTTTCTCAA
>CAMOHE010050118.1:0-28115 GCA_946598075.1 Artocarpus hirsutus
TGGATACCTAGGAATAATGATGAATGAGAATAGTGTATATATGTATATGTATGAAACTTGGTAATGATTAACTATGGTATCCACGGAATATGATCATAATAAATCTCATAATTTGGATAATGATGAAAACTAACTAACCATGCAGGTTTATTGTGGTAAGAATAAAACCTTAAGGTGAGTAATGGTTTTTCCTACTGAGCATGTTGTCGTTCATTCCCTGATATGTTCATCTTTTCAGGACTCACTAAGTGTGAGGTGGCTACAAGAAAAATAGTTGGAGAAGCTAGGTAGCTATATTACGTTGGGATGGCTTTGAATGCAAAAAATGATCTTCATGATAATATAAGCATCCATTGTTACTTTCTGTGACTGTATTAAGATTTGTTGAGGGTTGAAATGATGATGATGACAGTTGTATATTATTAAAATTTAAGGTGCTACATTAAACTGTGGTTTATTTATTTGTTTATGTTTTTATTTTAATTTGAGAGTTTTTATTTAAGTCCTAGGCAAATTACTTTGATGATTTATATTTATTTTCTAATCTTTATTTTATTTAATAAAAATTGTTAACCCCCACTTAGGGGTGTTACAGTGCCATAATTATTAACATACTAAAATAGTAAATATAAATTTTTTAACTTAATTTTAGTAAATTATAAAATAATAATAAAATAAAAATATATGAATTTTATTTTGGTACAAAATATATTAAATTAGATTTATACGATAAATAATACGATTTAAAATTATTTATAATTAAAATAATTGAAAGTTTGATATTTATAACTATTTATTATTTTTGAACCACAAAATAATTAAAATAATTAAAATATTTATTTATAATTAAAATAATTGAAAGTTTGATATTTGAAATTTCAACCTGTATAGAAAACTATTTCTTATTTTCGAACCTTAAATCATTAAATAGCCATCCTTGTTTTATTGGTTTGGCCTCCTTTTACTTGACCTAAGGTTAGGGGTTTAAATCTTATCTAAAGCTTCTTTTTATTAAATTTCTATATGGGAAAAACGACTTGTAGTTTCTGAAAAATGACACGTAATTTTGTGAAAACGACATGTCGTTTTTTACTTGAGAATTCTTCATAGAGAGACTTTAATCCAAATTCTAAATCTTTTACTCAAATACTTAGTTTCCTAATAGCTTTCTAAACATAGAAACTATACATAAACGATATATAACGTCTCTAAACATTAAAAATACCATCCTTACAATTTCAAAGTTCATTTATAACCAAAAGAAAAATATGCTTATAGTTGATTTCTTATGATAACTCAAGTTTAAGAGCAGCAATTTGAACATACTTTTGAGCATAAAAACATAAAATTGAAAGATCAAATTCATTCACAAGATTCTACCTCGAATCACAGCTAGATGAAAGCTTGAAATGGCTTCAAAACTAGCTTCAATATGGCTAGGAATTATGGCTGTAGAGAGAGAGCTTGTTGAGTTTTTTTTAGTCCTTTCTCTAGTTTGTATCTCAAAAGAAAGGAGGAGAGTGATGTGTAGAGGAAAGCAAAAGTAGGAGACGTGAGAAGTGATAGAAAGAAGTTGAATTAATAAGGAACAAATAATTGAGAGGGAGGAGACAAGGCAACAAATCATGGAAGAAAATTAAGGGAAAGAACAAGGGAGTGGGTGAGGGGAGTTTTTAATGTCTCCCCAGGAGACTTTTGGCAAGAAAATGCCAAAGTAGCATTTTCGTAAATAAACGAAACTTTCAAGAGCAATATGGTAATTGTATATACAACAAAATTTTAAATTGTCATGTTTTATAGATTAGGTTTTTACGAAATCATACCTGTTAAAATAACGGGTATCACAACTCTCCCCTCCTTTAAAAATTTCATCCCCGAAATTTCTTGCAACTGATCATGATATTAAAACAAATATGGATATGTTTCTTTCATCTCAGACTCGAGTTCCCATGTGGCTTCCTCTACATCATGATGTTGCCACATCACTTTCACTAAAGGAATTTCACAATGACGTAACATTTTTACTTCACGATCTAGTATCTGAACTGGAATTTCTTCATAGGTCATATTTCCTTGAATTGGAATATCTGTCCACATGATCACATGTAAAGGGTTGGGTTTAGCATTGATGCATGGAAGATATTATGTACATGAGACAATTGTGGTGGTAGGTCTAAACGATAGGCCAACATTCCAATCTATTCTACAATATCGAACGGTCCTATATATCTTGGTGCTAACTTTCTTTTGACACCTAATCGAGAAACACCATGTTTTGGTTTCACCTTCAAGAACACAAAGTCTCCGACCATAAACTCTAAAGGTCATCTCCTTTTATCCGCATAGCTCTTCCGTCAACTTTGGGCTGCCTTTAGACGTTCGCAAATAATCTGGATCTTGTCCGTTGTTTCTCTAATAAACTGAGGCCCAAGTTCAAGACACTCTTCCTCCTTAGCCCAACACAATGGAGATCTACAAGGCCTACCATACAAAGCCTCATATAGAGCCATTCCAATACTCGCTTGGTAACTGCTGTTGAATGCGAACTCAACATATGGCAGCTATGTAGCCCAATTAGTTCCAAAGTCCAGTACACAAGCTCGAAGCATATCGTCAAGAATTTGAATGACACGTTCAGATTGTCCATCTGTTTGAGGATGCAAGTCTGTATTGAAATTCAGTTGTGTTCCTAAAGCTTTCTACAATCCTCTCCAAAACTTTGAGGTAAAATGTGTATCCCTATTAGAGACTATTGACATTGGTACGCCATGCAATGTCACTATCTTCTCCACATATAATTGACATAACTTAGAGACATTATGACTAGTTTTGATTGGGATGAAGTAGGTTGTCTTAGTTAAATGATCCATGATTACCCAAATGGCATCATGTCCTATTTGAGTTCTAGGGAATCCAGTTACAAAATCCATAGTCACATGGTCCCGCTTCCATTTTGGAATAGGTAAACTCCTTAGTTGACTCTAGGCTTTTGATGTTCTGCCTTAACCTATTGACACATCATGCACTTAGAGACAAAGGTCGCTACATCTCGTTTCATTCCTCGCCACTAGTATTGTCATTTCAGATCCATACACATTTTAGTGCTTCTAGGATGAATAGCAAACTTTAAATGGTGTGCTTTGTCCAACACTGCATGTCTGAGGTAAAGATCCTCTGGAACAACCAATCTCCCTTTGTAAAGTAGGAACCCTTCTGGCTCAATCTGCCATCCATCCAGTTGTTCACCATTTTGTATTTGTTCCCAGACCATACAAAATCCTTCATCGTGCCATTGTCCTTATGTTACTTGTTGGATTAATATAGGAACTGTTATCACATTGAATAGGAAAGCTCTTTTGTCATCTTCATAATATTGTAAATTAAAGTCGGCGATGGTGATTGCTCCCCTCCAATCCTCCAATGCTAGACTGGCCATGATTCTGTTGTTCTTACGACTTAGGGCATCCGCCACTGCATTTGCTTTTTCCAAGATGATATTGGATGTTAAAGTCGTAATCCACCATGTATTCAATCCATCTCCGTTGCCTTAGGTTGAGATCTTTTTGAGTAAATAAATACGTTAAACTTTGATGATCTATATAGAGCTCGAACCTTGCGCCATATAGATAACATCTCCAAATCTTGAGCGCAAAAACCACAACAGCTAACTCAAGATCATGTGTGGGGTAGTTCCTTTAATGGGGCTTTAGTTGGCATAAGGCATAGGCAACTACTCTTTCATGCTGCATTAGCACACAATCCAAACCGTTTCCTGAGGCATCAACGTACATTGTGTAAGGCTCCTCGTTGTTAGGTATGATCAGCACAGGTGCACTAGTGAATCTTCGCTTCAGCTCTATGAATGCTTATTCACATTTGTCAACCCATATGAACTTGACATTTTTCTTGTAAGTCTCATCAATGGAGAGGCAATTTTTGAAAAGCTTTCCACGAAGTGCCAATATATCTAGCTAATCTAAGGAAACTTAGGATCTCTGACATGTTCTTGGGTTGTTCCCAATTTAGCACTACTTCAATCTTGAAGGGGTCGACTAAAATTCCTTCTTTAGAGACAACGTATCCAAGAAACTTGACCTTTGTCATCTAGAAGTCACATTTCTCTCTCTTTGCATAGAGACCATGTTCTCTCAACGTCTGTAGAGCAATCCTCAAATGCTTAGCTCTTTTGTTTTGGAATAGATCAAGATATCATCTATGAAGACAATGATAACTTAATCTAAGTACGATCGAAAGACACGGTTCATCAAGTCCATGAAACCCACCAGTGTATTGGTTAACTTGAAAGGCATGACAAGGAATTCAAAGTGACCATAACGAGTCTGAAAAGCCGTCTTTGGAATGTCCTTTTTCCTAATCTTTAGTTGGTGATATCTGAATCATAAGTCAATCTTTGAGAAGTAGCAACATCCTCTTAACTGATCGAATAACTCGTCAATTCGGGGCAGAGTATACTCTTTCTTGATAGTTAGTCGATTAAGCTAGCGATAATTGATATAGAGTCTCAACGATCCGTCATGTTTCTTCACAAAAAGCACTAGAGCTCCCCAAGGTGACATACTTGGTCGAATAAATCCTTTCTCTAGTAGTTTGTCCAACTACTTTCTTAATTCCACCTTCTCAACAGGTGCCATTTGATACGACGTAATAGAAATAGACTTTGCTCTTGGAATTAAGTCGATGATAAACTCAATTTCTCTATCAGGTAGAAGTCCAAGTAATTCATTTGGAAAAACATATAGATATTCATCCACCATAGGAGTGTGAGAGGATGGGTCACTCCTCTTTAGTTTTCCCTTCAAAATAAAGATCGTCCCAAGATTGTTGAAATTCCTTCGTCCTCCAATACAAGCCTTTAGCATCGGGGCTGGCGTCACTATCCCTGTCTTTGCTTGAAATTCGATATCTTGTCCATTCTTGATGAACAAAGAAACACGTTTCTTATGACAATATACTATCGCCTGATATCTATCTAACCAATCCATTCCTAATTTTACATCAAACTCTGTCATGGTAATTACATATAGATAAGCTAATAACTTATGTTCTCCTATAACAATACACATTGATTTACAAATTATGGAAGCTTCAGCTACTCCACCCATTGGTGTACTAAGAATTAGTGGCGAACTACATGTCTCAGTTTCTAATTGTAGTACAGAAGCAAATAACATAGATTTAAATGAATGAGTGGCACCAGTATCAAACAATACATGGGCTCAAGAATGAGACACGTGAATCATACCATCTACAATGGAATGATCAGCTTGCTTTGCTTGTCCAGTTGTAGCTGTAACTACATAAGCTTGAGCTGGTGCTTTTCCCTTATCACTCTTTCCTTGGTTTCCTTAGCTACTACTTACATTATTATTATTATTCCTCCCATGGAAATATGGTCTTTGATTCTCTGAATCTTGAGGGGTCGGTTGAAAATTCTAATTGGCATATAAATTAGAGCCCTGTGGCCGTTGTTGGTAGTTGTACTAGGGCTGGAACCCTCGAGGTTGAGTTTTTGAAACTTGGGAAGCTGAAGCATTTTGCTGAGGTGCTCCCCGGTTTTGACTTCCTCCCCATACAGTGGAGCCAAAGTGACTTCCTTTTGGTTTTGGGGCAAAAGATGATGGTGTAGGGCGACTAAGGTAATTTCTTCTTAGATGTCACACTTGTCCACAGTTATGATAGGCGTACGGTTGGAAACGACTACTGCTAGAAGATCCACCACCAATAGTCACTCCACTATGTTGAGTGACTTGCCCTTGTGACTTCTTCTTCTTGCTTATCTTCTTTTGACAGCCACTAGAACCCTTGTACTCTCTATAGGAGTTGTTTACTTTTGTCCTCTGCCCTTTGTGCCGTAGCTGCAAGTTCAAGAAAATTTATTGATGGGATAATAGCTATCATTTGTCTAATTTTTGGCCTCAGATTGCTCCTAAACTTCTCACACCTCGCCATTGGATTTGATATAGGTCCAAGATTATAGCGAGACAAATCTATAAATCGTGCATGATATTCAGCTACTGTCATATCCCCTTGCACCAAGTTTTTAAATTCTCACATCATTGCTTGCCTATGGCTCTGGGGAATATAAGTATTGTGAAATATGGTTTTGAATTGCTCCCATGTAAGGTTCAGTACATCATAGTCATCTTTCTGCATATCCCACCATTCTTCGGCTTTATCCTCAAATATATACGTTGAAAAGCCAACCCAATACTCTTGTAGAATCCTTAAGGTATCCAACTTCTTTTTTATCACCTTAAGCAATTGTTTTGCTATGATAGGATTGGGCTTTCCACTAAATGCAAGGGGTTTCTGCTTCATAAACTCCTTCAGTAGGGTTAAATGTTATTGCTCAGGATCACCAGCCTCTACGGGTCTTTGCATATTTTGCAAGGCTTAAAGAATTTGTCCCAGATTATCCACTTTCGGTGCACCTAGTTGAGGCTACACTGCTCGTCTAGGTTGCCCAACTCCTTGAGCTTGTTCCATCAGTTCAGGTTGCCCAACTTTTTGAGCATGTTCAATATGGCTGGGAATTATGGCTGCAGAGAGAGAGCTTGCTGAGTTTTCTTTAGTCCTTTCTTTGGTTTGTATCTCAATAGAAAGGAGGAGAGTGATGTGCAGAGGAAAGCAAAAGTGGGAGACGTGAGAAGTGATAGAAAGAAGTTGAATTAATAAAGAACAAATAATTGAGGGACAGGAGACAAGGCAACAAATCATGGAAGAAAATTGAGGGAAAGAATAAGGGAGTGGGTGAGGGGAGTTTTTCATGTCTCCTCCAGAGACTTTTGGCAAGAAAATGCCAAAGTAGCATTTTCGTAAATAAATAAAACTTTCAAGAGCAATATTGTAATTTTAAATACAACAAAAAATTTAAATCGTCATGTTTTATACATTAAGTTTTTACAAAATCACACTTGTTAAAATAATGGATGTCACAACTTAGGTCCTAACATTGCGATATTTTTTTCACACCCTACTAAAAAAAATTCTCAATAAGCTCAAATTATAATGTTGTAACAAAATAAGCGAATCTCCGTTGTCACATTACTAACATGATTATCAATTCGTTTAAATGTTTTGAATTTTGATTACTCTGTTTACATTACTCAAAAGATTATCTACTCGTTTAAATGTTAGAGAAAGTCTTAAGGTGGTGGCGGTGGTTGTTGCTGTTGTTGTTGTTGTTGTTGTTATTATTTTTTTTTATGTTTTGCTTGCTTTATTTTAGAGAAAAGGTTTTTGATAAATTTAACCTTCTGATTACAATAGAAATTGGTACGTAAAACCACTATCCTATAATGATTGGCCAATAAAACACATGTAAATATTTTGAATAGAAGGAAAGAAAAACACAAGTAAAAGCAAATCTCACAAACGCAAATATTTTGAATTATCGAAGCAGATTCTTAAAGATTCAATGTACAAGTAAATATTTAAACAAAAGGAAATATTTCTAGTACAACATTATTTACAATCAGACGTACATTGACGAGTCAAAACTATTGAAGCATGAAGATTCAGATTATTATTCTTATTATTCTTTTTTCTACACCAAATACATGATTACCAATTGCAATATCTTTCTCTGCAGCTAGCAAAATACAGAGCTCCTCAGACATGTCAAAGTTTTCTAGTATATTATGTAACAATTGCACCAACAAACGATTACCAATATTCAATGCGTTCAAACGTCAAAATTCCCAACACATTTTTTTACCAAATTAGGAACAACCTTTCACAGAATCAAAACTCAGATATTTACACATTGACCTCAATATTTTCCAATAATCCACAAAATCACCACCCATTCCAATCTCCCGTAACACTTCGTCTATTCCACATGGCTCCATGGTAATTGTGTTGGTTTCCATTTCCATAACCGGGATTTGCATAAGGAAGATGAGCCTGGGAAAACGGCATCGTTTGGAGAGGAGAAGCAGGCCAAAACTCACTTTTTTGTCGTTGCGGAACCGGAAACGACGAACAATAATTGTAAGATCGCCGAGAACAGGAAAGGCTCGGATCTACCAAATCCAGATGGGGGACTTCTTCCACAGTCGGATAACTAATTTTCCACGAATCTAGGGTTTTCTCTGAATTCGAATTGAACTTGTACGACAGCTTCACAACGCCGTTTGATTTCCCGCCGGAGGATCTGACCTGATACCGCACGACTCTCACGATTGCATTGGAAGAGGCTTCGTCGGTGAGATCGTTCATCGGAATCCGTACCTCTCCGATCGTCTTGTCTCCGATTCCGAAGAGGACGCCCTCGTGACGGAGATCCAGGTGAACGAAGAGGTGGTCGAGGTCGGAATCGGATTAGGAATCGAGGAGAAATCGCATATCGTGATTCCATTCCGGGAATCCGTCGTTCTCTCTGTCCGTGGGAGTTCTCTGCTGCTGATTCTTCTCCACTTTCTTGCTCTGATCGTCGCTCGCGATCGATGCGAGTACGAAGATCGAGAGTTTCTGGAAGTGAAGGCTCTGAGGTCTTCGCCGGAGATGAGCTTGATTTCTATGGAGCTCGATTCCTCCTCAGCCATGGAGTCCCCGATCAATGGCCAATTGGCGATGCACAGATGACGATGTATTTGAATTTGCTCAGTGAGTTTGGATTAAAAAAATGAAGAATTGTTTTCTTTGAAAACGATGAATTAACGATTTCGCTTTCTCGTCGGGGAATTAGCAAAGTACAGAGCGCGTTTTTGGATTAAATGTGTGTGCAACAGCAAAAGTTGCCGACATTTGCAACATGGCCATCCACGTGTAGATTAGGAACCAATAGGAAGGGAGCGTTCAAAGAGATTTTGTACTCAACCAGACGAGAATGCCTCTTCTTTACATGGGAAAAGCTTTTCTTCGACGTTGAAATTGGGTTCATTGCTCGGAGCAGCGCTACAAAAGAATGTATCCCACATTAGCGATTTGCCTTTTAAATTTTTAATTTTATCGAGTTGCATTTTAAACTTATTTATATATATATATATAGAGCAAATTTTTTGACTATAAGTTTAAGTGTAATTTTTTACATGAATAGTAATTAATAACATAAATAATGATTTATATATATTTTAATTCATATTTATTGTGATTAATGTGTTTGAATTGAGTTTTTATCAAAATAAAAAATTTTAAATTTAGTTTTAAATATAAATTTAGGCTAATATTTATAATACAAGATCTTTTAATACTTTTAATTAACAACCTATGTGAAAATTATATGTCAGTTTTAATAAAAAGAACTAATATCATTATTAATTGAGGGTAGTTTGTTACAAATTTGTAAATTCAAGGTACAACTTGTCAAAATAAAAAATTTAGAAGGCAAAATTGCTAATGGACAAGTTCAGAGGGCAAAAGTACTAAACCCTTACTTAAATTTTGCAATCTCACATTGATAGTCAAAATGCTATGTTAAATTTATTTCAAGAATTTTTAAACTAGAAAAGACACATCAAACAATCTTATGGCTTTAGGGTGCTTTTAGTTTTGTAAATTCACAACGGGTTTAAACCTATGAGCTTGGTTCAAACTGGCGTTATATTGTGCATTTAACTGAGATGTTTTGAAGATGATATGATGTTTTAACCTGATTGGTTTTTTAGAACTTACCCTCCCTTCTTAAATTCACATGAATTTTAACCTATTTGTTACACTAAAACCACGGTTTCATTTTTTTTTTCTCATAATTTTCACACTATCCAAACACGATTTGAGGGTGTTCATCTAACCCCATCCAATTTAATATATTTCCTTCATATAACATCCAATCTAATCAAAGGTCTGTTTTAGAAATTTCCTCGAATTCAATCTGATAATAGTATATCATTTAATCCAATCCAATATGATTGAGGTCGGTTTAGAATGGATTAGTCGAATCAGTTTTCAATTTAAAGCTTTTGTATAATTTTTCCCTATTTTCCTCATGTTTAATACATGATCTTTTAAATATAGTTTAATTATAGTTTGAAAAAAGCAAAAATTAATATTTACAAGTCTAAATAAGCATATAAATTCCAAATTATATACTTGAAAGTTGATTGGACATCTAGCACTTGCAATACAAATAAAGTCACAAACTAATAAATATTAACAAGTTCAACAAAAGTCAAACTGGTAAACATTAAAAGAAAAGAAAGTCCATGAATCCAATTATTTTAGGTTTTTATTTATGAAGTTTTGTTTTGGTGTATATAAGCCTATAGAAAAATAAACTTTAAATTTTAGACAGCAGTATATAAATAGAGGTTGTTTGGATTAGATATTTTTAAGGTACAATGAGGATTTAATCGAATCCATGTTGATTTTTAAGAATTCACATTTAATCCATTCTAATTGAGGTTGGTTATTTAGAAAAATGGATTGGATTAAATATTATAAGCTATTGCCGAAGTTAAGAGCTATTACCAACTAAAGTGAACAAAAAGCTATTTATGGATGTTCTATGTATTTGTAGTACATTATTATCTCTATTGTAATCAACGTTATAACAACATAGGTTAAATTGTTCCTCTAACTAGATAGTAGACAATACCACTACCATGTTAAATATCTAAATGTCCAGCTTCAATTTTTCTAGTTGATGAACTTTATATTTATGCTAAGTCTTTAGTTATATCCTCTAGATATGAAATCTCTACACCATAATTAGAGACATTAACAACTATTAGATCCTTATTGTATTTGACTCAAAATACAAAATTAAATAATGTTGCATGAATTATAAATTAAAAGCTCAAGTTTTGTTTAGATAACATCAAATAGTTGAGTTGAGAATAGCTACACCTTAGTGCTATTACAAAAATAAAGAAGCCAAAACTGTCAGATGGTCGATTGAAGAATCTCTCACAGAAAACCAATAAGGTTAGCGCCACGTTAGAATCAGCCATATTCAATTTATTAACTAAATTGCACAAAGATATTGGAGGTGAGATTCGATTGTTAATGGCGGATTTGAGTTTGGTTTCACATTGAAACTGACCTAAATTAGAAATTCTTTAGTTTTATTTCAAACCAAAACGAACTGAAGATTAGAAACTTCTTAGTTTTATTTGTATTCTAATAGTATATGTGTCACGCCCCGGAGTACGGGAGGTGACGTAGTAGGTTAATTAAGTTAATTAAGTAAAAATTATAATTAAACACAGGTTAAAGAAATTGATTAATTATGAAAAATGTGATAATTTTAAAACTTTTTAAAGACGAACAATTACAATATTTAAGCAAATAAGAAGAACAAATTAAACATTAAGGAAATATTAATTAGGAAATAAGGTGAAACGAGAATGGGTCCCACTGACCCACATCTTGTGTACACACATAGTATCGACAATATTAAATTACAATTAGAGTCCAAAGTAAAGAGAACAGTTAAATAATACATGCCTTGATTTTACTATTCAAATAACCTACTAAAGCCTTCTACTGGTTGCAAGTCTAGTCAACGGACTCTTCTTCGATCCTACGTTGAAATCCACCTAGAAGGGAAAGATTTTAAAACAAACAAAATGTGAGCGAAAAGCTCAGTAGGACTATAAATTTAAAAACATTAATTTTAAAGGGAAATTCCATTAATCATGTAAATGTTTAGAAAATGAACTTGAATGAATAAATAAATAAATAAAGATTCAATAAAGATTTATCTTACCAAAACAATCTATTGGTCGACCAGAATGAATATCATTTTCTTTTCCTGGGCAAACCATATGTAAATCACCACCGTAGTAGCCCAGCTGGGCTTCGAGACCTACCCTTAAGGTCGGACTCTACATGACCCGATCTCTGATATGGCATCATGCCCTTTGTGGCGTTCGGCCTAGGCGTACTCTCTCAAGCCTCCATAGGACCCACCTTGTGGGGCCTCCAGACTTATGGCTCTTATTGGTAGACCATCCCCGTACCGCCTACTCATTTGTACTGTTCCCTCTGGGGCCCTCTGGCCTCTTAGTGTTTTTCTTTCGCGTCCCTTGGGTTTGAACCTCAAACCTCCCTTAAGAGGTTCTTATTTCCTTCTCGAGTACCAATTGAGCTAGAGGGAAGTGAAAGAAAAACCCTAAGGGGCCAGAGGGCCCTAGAGGGGACAGTATGGATGAGTAGGCGGCACGGGGATGGTCTACCAATAAGAGCCATAAGTCTTGGGGCCCCGCAAGGTGGGTCATATGGAGGCTTGAGAGAGTACGCTCGGGCCAGATTCCACAATAAAACGCGCGTTTTATCTTGTTGCTGAAATATTCTTATTGACATAAAAATAATTTTCATAAATTCATCCATACTATATGGATTTTGTGATTTAATTTTGAAACAGTAAACTTTGATACATTTGTCCTCAAAACCAATGATTAATTATTTTCACAACTATATACATATATATATAGGTATATATGTATATGAATTCTCAGAAAGATATTGTGCATTTAACACTTTGCTCAATATAATTATTAATATTTTTATTTATACATATATATATATATATATATTTAACCTTTGAAACTTTAAAATGTAATTTAAAACATATATTTTTTATTAAACTTTTCACATTGTAAACTTCAAATTTTGTCATAAAAATAATAATCTTGCATTGAAATAATTTTATAAACTAAATTGACTATCTATAAGTCAATTTAATTGACTTTATGAACTTAACATTATTTCAAACTTTACGGTATAACCCAAACTGTTTATCGTAAATAGTCATTTATGGGTCCACATCTTACCAATGGGTCAGCATTTATGGATCCTATCAAAGCTCTTCTTCTTCTTCTTATTCACCAATATTTTAACAACTGATATTGTTACTATTGTCATATTATTACAACAATAATGATAAACCTTACATAATTATTAATGTGTATAATAACTAACTATACACATTTAAAACATTGAAATTCTCAAACTTCCTATTATCCTTATAACTCACTTGAAATTCTTATTTTTATGGTCTTATTAAATTTTGAGATCGATTATAGTAAAAATGTCATAAATCTTGCACACTTAAACTTGGTGCTCACCATTTTTTTTTTAAATTATGGTATAGAGCTCATGATCACTATTAATCTGGGTTTCTTTTACTAAACTGACATCATATAGGGATTTTCCACATCATCATAGTAAGTTAAAAATTTCACTTTTGCCAATAACATCATCTTTTTGGCTCAAGCATAAAATTAATAAATCATAAACTTTTGGTTTAGCACATTAAATAATTATTTTTAATTATTTTAATGCACTATCATAACATCACATTATTACATGTTTCATAAATAAAGTACATAATTTTGTGCATTCACAACATTAATTATTTCTAAGGTCTTACGGTTAGTAAAACCTTCAAATTTGCATGTTAATAAATGCTAAGTTTGTATTTTTTTACGCTCTTAGCTGAGTAATGGGGGAAAAACCTTAATTAATCATAGTTATTAATTTTTAAATTTTTTGGGTAATTACAATCTACCCACCTTGTAAAATTTTCGTCCTCGAAAATTGAGATAAACTAGGGGTATCCTTATGGCTTCGTATCCTAATCTCGTGGAGTTTTTCTTTCTTTTGGCAACTTTGCCCCAAAATCTTGATATGGAAGTTTGTCCTTGCTTCTTTGAAGCTATTCTTTCTCTTGATTCAAGACTTGTACTTATCCTATTTCTCATCTTAGGTTGCGTATGTGCATCTAAATCATGATCCCAATACATAGGAACTAGACGAAAAGTTCATCTTTTTATTGCTTAATCTATAGGTTTTATCATCTAGTCATCCCAGACTAACGATAATGACTATCTATAACATGGTTCATAATGTTTAAGCTTATCCTTTCATATATCTCTTGAACTTGTCTTCCTCTCTTTGAGGTGCAAGGAAAATGAAATTCATTCCCATTTTTCATATCTATAGGGTCTTTCTTGGTTTTATTCACGTGACCTTTATGTTGGTCATAGGAAATTTACTAGTTTCTACTTGATCATCTAAATCATTCTAACGATTTTTAATTGAAATAAGAGTGTCTTATAGCAATTTCTTCAGGTTTCTTAAAAGCAAATTAGAGATTTTATCTTTCTCCTGATAGAAAATTTCGCTGTGATACTATATAAAGGGTGCATTATATCCCTGAACATATGGAGATCGTACCCTAGATTTCCCTTAGGCAGGCTTATTCCAGACATTTCAACATACTATTGTGACATATAGGGATTTTAGATTCTCATAGTGTATGAAATCGTACTATCGATTCTCTTAACTTGTATTCAATATAGAATCTAGGACATGCTACTATTGTACACCTTAGATAGTTGGGTAGCTTTTTCAGTTTTCATAGGCCATTTATGGCCAAGAAATTATTCTAGGTCTAAATCTCATGCTATTGAGTGGGGTATGCTCTTCTAGAAGAGCAAAACTATACTGTCTCATCTAACCTGTAAGAGGTTCATTAGAGTCTTGTCTATGTTCTACCCACCTTGGGATTGGAATTCTACTCTTTTGAGCATCTATCTTCATAAAAAATCATGTCATTCTAGCCTTGACAATCCTAACTTGTTCAATGGCCTAATCATATGCGCCGTCTTACGGTATTTTAAAATTCATGAAGTTTATCTTTTATTCGGGTCCTAATCAATCTTGTTTCCACTGTGGAAACATTCATGATGTGTCTTAACTTCCCCTATATGTGAATTTCGTGTCTATAGTTGGCTATGTGTTCTTTCTTCTTAGGTCACTTTAGTGTTCTATATCGTTCTAAGGCTTCCTTACTATTTCTATGAAAGGTTGTGTGTGTGTGTAAGTATATATATATATTATTTATAACTTTCTAGAATACGAAAGTCATTTTTATTTTAAATAAAAACCAATTTTTTGTCTCATCAAAACATTTCATGAACTCCTATTTACTTAGTGAAAATAGTAGTAATAATTTGTTAAACACATTTTTTTTTCAACAATTTAAATCAAATTTCAAACTTGACAAAACTTTGTCCTTCATGAGTAAGGACCGAAACATGTTTATATTTAAGAAAAAGCTGTTTATGGGTCCTATTTAATCCATATGTACTTTTAGTATAATATTGATCTCAAGCTGTTAGAACCCTTAACTTACATGGATGGTCCCTATCTTGGAACTTACTTCTTCTGCAAGGATTTGACCATTACATTCTTTAACTTGATTGGTTCATGACAACAAAAGTGTTCATATTATACTTATGAAAATTGTAAAAATAGCTTATAGGAAGTGCATTCGTCAAAAAAAATGTAAGTTGAAATTTTACATCAAATAAACGAAAAACATGCTTTTAAAATATACTACGTTCAAGTGATGTGATGGTGTATACTTATAGGTCATTAATTTTGATGGCCACAATATTTTATCAGAAAGAAATCTATTGGTTTTCTTTTTCTTTTCTTCTTTTTTTTTTTTACAGTTCATTTATCTTTTAGATGAGCATTTTGGGCTAGACACCTATTCTTATAACCTTACTCGAGATATGTGTCTTACTATATCATGATAATTCTAACGAGTTATGTGTCTTAACTTACTGTATCATAATAATTATAATGTGTTAATCCATATCAATCTAATCCTGGGTTTGGTCAATAGAGCTATATATATATATATGTATATATATTAGCCATATGTTCTAACTTGTCAAATGGCAAATCCTGTCGGTTCTATCGTGATTGAAAGGGCGATAAGTCTTACTTATCTATTGTGTAATTCCTAATGTTGAGACGTGCCTATAAAACTATCCTCAAATGTGCTACTTTACTTCGTGGACACTACATGTGTCATCCTGCCTGCATACTATCTCTAATCTTAATATTAACGCACCTTTTTATTTGGTGTTGGGAGGGGCGTATAAATGGTCCTTAAATTGCCGCTATGACCTAAGCCTCGACATCTTACTTTTAAGATTTACTATTCATATTGTCTAGACATCATCAGTTCTCTAATTCTTACTGTCTATACTCTTATCAAGGAGGTCTCATCAATGCTCTTGAGGGAGACTACTCTATTATGTTTATCATTTCTTGAGGGATGTGCTATAACTTCGTAGTCTCAGCTTTGGAAGTCTGTTGCTAAGAGTCCCCAAAAATTTTGCTGTTAGGTTGACATCATGGTTGGGCTTATTTTACGTGACTAAGCACACTTATATTATATATACATATATATGTGTGTGTATATATATATATAGTTTCATGACAATAACTTAGGGTTACTCCGACCATCAGCTACATAACTAATTTTTTCTTAAAAGACTGAGCAACACTTTCATTAGTATGCTCTACTACTAATTCTAGAGGATTTCTCCTCATTATGGCACGTCTTAGCTAGTCAAAGGGTTTCCATTATCCCTCTACCCTTATTTCATAGCATCTAGTTTCTAGTGAGAGTTTGGTGTTTGACACTAAGGTCTTTGATCTTGCTTATTCCAAGAATCTTGTCTTGTCTAAGGACTTCGTTAACTAGAGGGAGACCACTTCCACTTGAGATGGTCTTCTTAGCTTAGTTGCCTGGATTTTGTAAGCATACTGCTCTAGATAAGAGTCTTATATTTGCTATCTTAAGCAGACATCTCTATTTACCTGTTTTAAATTGGTTCCTTGCCTGTTGACAACTAAAGGTCATTTAACGACATGGCAGGCTGTGTTCTTGAAAGAACAAATCTACCTGCTTATCTAAAACTAGGCTCTCTAGCTATTGATGACTATATGTCATCAAATCATATGATAGACTGTATTCTTTTGTCTAGAAATTCCTATTGGTTCCTCTTTATTATGGTTTCTCTATCAGAGTTTTGTAGCTCTATTATAGGGGTTCAGACTTTGAACCATCCTATAGTCTTCTCCTCTCTTATTTCTTAATCTCGTATATTAATGACTGTACATTATCATACTTATTCTCTTCTAATATCCTTGTGATGTTACTTACCTTTCTTGGGTAAGTGGAAGCAACTTTGCTTCATCAATTTCTACTTAACGTGATCTTAACTTTTTATAGGATGGTGTTCTACCGATCCACATAACTTATTTATTGTTTATCCTTTTTCCAATATATATGTATATATTTTATCTGTGGGTTACGGAGGGGATCATTTCATCCTGAGATCACTATTGTCGAGTCTGTTTGGTTGGATACTAGTTTAGAAATAACCATCCATAGACAGTCTGTGACATCTGGGAAGTTCTTCTCTTATACCTTGAACTTCTACTTATATCCAATTTCTTATAAGGATTTATGTGTTTACCCTTACCGAACGATGATTCTATGGAATCTATTATTTAATCGTAATCTAAGACGTTAAGTCCTTAACGGGTTCCTTATGGGTTTAATCATGCATAATTTTTATGCATTTCATGGTACTTATAAGCTATATCATATTTATGATACAGATTACAACATCAACCATAGCATTCCTATTCGTATCATACATACACATCATATTCATAACCATTTCATACATTTACATGTCATTCATATCATACTTTTACATGTCATGCTTTCACATTTTATTCATACTCATGTCATGCATATTCTTATCACACATATGCATGACGTTATACTTTCATGTCATGGAGTTGCTATACATTTTTCTTCTGCTAGCAACTATTTCATATCATTTTCATAAGTCACATTGCATTCATAATGCATACAATAATCATAATTCGTAGCATTCATACATATAACAATCATACTTTCATATCATGAAATTGCTAAACCCATTCTTTGTTAGCACTTGTTGCATATCATAGACCGTTGTTGAGATCGAGACCTTACTTTCCTCTAGCGGGACACAGAACGTGAAGTTCTTCTTGTCAAAAACTTCTATTATTCATACATAAATCTTATTTTGTATACTACACATATACTTGATCAATTGTATGGCGTGTCTCATTACTAGCCCTGTAGTGATACTATGCCTATTTATTCTTTTACGTCATCTCTGAATCGGATATCGATGTCCTTGTTAATGGTCCAAGCTGAGAAATTCTTTTCGACTAAGTACTCGTTCATGCTTCGAAGAAATGTCTTGACATCCTCGCCTTTGGTGGAAATTCTTTGAGGAAGACTACGTTCTCGCATCCCTTGCGTGTCCTATTGTGACTTCCTTTATTCTTGTGGCAAAGTGTAGAGTGTTGTCCATCTGCCTGTTGAATCGACTTTTGTGAGGATCTGCTTGTAGGCTGTATAAGAGGCGGCTTTGGTCATGAGTTGGTAATTAAGCTGTGAAGAACTTGCAGCTTCTTTTCTTTTCTGAGACGTAACCACCTTGATAGTAGCTCCATATTTAATATAGTGGAATAAGGGATAAAATACAAATAAAAAGCAAGTCTTGAGAAAGAGAAGAAAGAAATTTAGAAAATGACTATTTTGTTATTATTTAAATTTTTTTTTTATAATAGTTGAAAACGTTACATTAAAATTAGTGAGATTTATTAATCATTTTTGAAATCCGGAGAAGATTTCATGGAACCTCTAGATCCTCTATCGTCTCGTCAATCAATCTCTTCTGTGGTTGTAACTCTAAATTTTCTCGCTTGTATTGTACTCTAAGTGTCGACCATCTTGAAGTGTCGGTTCTAACGTTAACGTGATTCTAGAAGTTGTCCTGCTTGCTTAAGAAGTTAGCACCCAATATCGCTTCTTGTGATTTGAGGCATCGTGATAGGTAAACTTAACATTGGACCATGAGAGGACATCTAAACTTGTGCTTACATACTGATAACTTGATTGCCGTTACATGAAAAATCGACACCTATCATTTAACGTAACTTATCTTAACATTTAATTATCATAACTTACTTGGACTGTGGCGAAGCAGGCGTGTGACGACGTGAAGTAGGATGACAGGATACCGGCTCTGATACCAACTGTAATGACCCTCCTTACGTGGCTGTCACTTGACTTAACGTGATCATGAACTTAAACATACTTAAGAATAAAGTACAGAAATTTTGGAATAATAATTTTTTTTTAAATGGATTCTTGCTATCGAATCCTTGGCATAAAGCTTTAAAGGAAGTACTAATTGTTTTCCAAAACTTAGTAATAAATGAATTCTTGATAATAAAGAATTCTCAACATATAACCTTAAAACATATAAAAATCATATCTCAAAACTTAATTTTGTAACTGAATATAATAACATAAATTTCTCAACGTGGTGATAATGTAATAATAATAATTACGTTTTAACATAACCATAATTTCCAAAAGCATGATCCTTTACGTAACTCATAATATTTATTTCTTGAAACATAACCATAGTAATTTTCTTGAACTTTTCTTTGTAAACATAAGGATAATTATTTAATAACTATTACTTTAAGGACATTTCTCAATTTAAATAAAACTATTTTCAAAACAATTTTAAATTAAATATTAAAATAAAATCCCATTTAAATGCTCTTTAAAACTTTCTTAAAAATCATTTATATATTTTACTTATAATTTAACATCTTAAACATGACATATTGATATCTTAAAAATTAATCTTTTCAGAACTTATCATAATAATAATTACTTGGAACTCGTTTATTTAAACCGTCATAATAATAATAATTTTTGAAGCATATTCATCTAAACTTTCTTGAAAGTAAATTCCTAAAAACATATTCATAAAAATCATTACTTATTTTGGCATAAACTTATATAAACATTTTTTATTATAAATGATCATATAATTTTCTCACTTGAAAACTTCGCACATTTGTTGCATCAAACCTTCTTAAACTAGCCAAAACATAATTTCTTATAACTTAAACTTTTAAGTTTAAGATACTAATTTCGTAAAGCTTTTCCTTTAAACTTTCATAATAATTTCATAAAAACATATCCATAAAATTCATTTCTTAACATAACGTAAAACTTTAATAATTATTTTTAATCCTAAATAAATTTATAATTTTCTTACTTAATAAGTTTGTGTATTTATTGCATTGTCTATTGTAACATTCTTAAACTTTAAAATTCTCTAAACCAAGGTTGTGTAAACGCAAGCTCGGTTTTTAAAACATAATTACGTAAATTATTTACTTATTTACGTGCACATATTTTAATAAGGTGTAAACATACGAGATTTCGTAAAATAAAACATACATAAATTCATAAAATAATAATGTGAAAATATTACTTTGCGTAAGCAGTATCCATTCCCATCTTCACCATTTGTTCGCCGCTCACCACTACCCATCAAGTGCCGCTGACAGGTTTTCTTACCTACAGCATGAACATACATAAATGAGCTTTCGCTCAGCAAGTAGGAAATTAGTCTCGCAAAACATAATTAAAAATCATTTTTATAAAAATATGCATGAGCATTTTATGCTTGCTTATCAACTTGATTTATGTTTAATTATTTAAACTGTATCTTATCCTCTTACTTTGGGCCCGAGTGATCGTACCAGTTAGGCACGAGTCTTGGGAAGTTAGGGTTCGCGAGAACCCAACGACACCAAGAATATCCATAACTTTAACATGGAGCCTCCCTATGGGTCGGGAGGTTGGTATGACACCCTTAACTTGTCTTATAAGTTTCACTTGTCTTATTGTGTGTATGCAGTATGACTTATCACTACATGACATCACAATTTTGTAATTCATGAATCGTAAATCGTAGATTATAATCATACTTGACTTGAAGGTGATTAAACAATATAATTTAAATATTGCATACATCACACATTAATCATATCATCATCATCATAGCATTTCACATCATGTCAAAACATAACATATCACATCATAACATATAACAATGTAATAAATCACTGATCATGCATTTTCATAAATTTTATGAAAATATTTAAAATTAATTTATTTTTAAAACTATTCATACTGTAGGCGAGATTCCTACTTACCTGGACTCCAAGCTGAGTGGGTCCAGTTGCATCTCGCTGTATCTACAGTCTATGCAGCATCCTCAGCAGTGCTCCTCAAGTGGCTGTGGATGGCTAGGAATGCTCCATGGAGATTTATTATTACTGAAAACATCATTCTGGACTCCGTTACTACAGTCTGGGTCATCTCGATCTACGTGCAGTTGGTACTGGATGATTCTCACCAAAAAAGCCTCATGGAGCTGTCATTTTTCTTCACCGTGCCACCTCTCAATGCTGCCCTTCATGGTGGCGTTGAGGCACACCACCACCACCATTTTGTTCAGAAGGCGACGGTGAGTAAAACCCCTCGCTCAATTTTGCGACCCAGCCACCGTTTGTCGGAGTTCCACCGTAGCCATCGTCCACTGCCACAATAGCCACCGTCTCCATCGTTCCTGACCACTAAGCCTCGAATTGGTTGGGGGAAAATGCTCAGAGGACCATGATGAAGCAATTCCCCCATCTAATTTCACGAAATATCTATCGGAGAACCATCGACGGCCTCTGCCTTTATGCACTGTCGTGAGAGCTTCGGAGCCGCCATGTCACACCATGTTGAGCCATGCCACTAAGGGGGAAAAACTCAGAGAATGTTAGGGAAGGAAAGCCCTAAGTTAATTTCATGGTAGCTTCGTCGGAGATAGGAGATCGGAGTCTCCATTTTTGCCGCCAACTTTGAGCTTTGATCTGCATGGTTAGAGGCCAAATTGAGCTGAATTGACACAACCATTAAACTCAGGAGGGTCAAATTAGCGGGGGTAGGCTCGAACCCAACCATCAACGGAGACCAATTGGCGTCGATCAACGGCTGGTCAACATCGATCAACGGCCAGTCAACCGCCACTTTGGAATTTTGTGATCCCTTAAATGTTTTTATATATCTTTCTATAATTATGAAAATCTCCTTTTACCAAATATAATCATTTATATTCATTATGAGGTTTTTTATAAAAACACCTCAATCTACTGTTTAAGAAAACAATCAGTAAAATCCTTTTTCTAAGCATTATTTGAAAATGTTTTGATAAAAGCATTTTTAAGGCCAAAATCATTTAAACTAGTCTACCAAGGAAGGGGTTAGAAGTCCTACCTCAATACTCGTGCAGGTGTCCCACAACGTAATCCTAGTTTGCTATACTTTAGCTCTGTGGATACACAAACTACCTTAAATGGAAACTAGGTCTATTAGTTTCTAGCGTGAGATATCCTATGTTACTAAATCATCTCATGGTGTCCTAGTGTGCCATTTATATTCATAAAATCATTTTATAAGGTTGAAACCTCAACCGGGGTTCAAAATAGTAAAAATGGATGAAAAATCATAAAATCTCACCATGCCCGGTTGACCTATCGGTCCTCTGGTTTGGCTGGCTAAACTGCATAGTTTGGCCTACCAGAAAGCCAGGTTAGATTGGCCAAACTTTTCCATGTTCGGCCTACCGGACGTATGAATCCAGCCTATCAAGCCCTTGAACCTAGCCTGTCGATCTGAAAAAATTTCATAAGTTTTCAGGCATGGGTTCACGGCCTCTCGAGCCCAAATCTTCAAATCCCAAGCATGAATAAAGATCATGGCTGATAAAAAAACATAGTAGATTACTTTTTAATGCTTTAAAACAAGTTTTAAACAAAATTTTCAAATAAATCCAAAAATAGAGAAAAATGGAGAAAAATAAAAAATCTTGATTTAAATATGTTTTTGATCAAACAAAGCTTAGATTCTAGTTATTCTAAGTTTTTCTAACCTAGATTGGTGGCTTACTAAGCTTAGGAAAACTTAAATTTCAAAATACTGAGAAATTTGAAAAATTTACAGAAGTTTAGAAATTTTGAAACTAACCTCAAATCAAAGCTTTAAATTAAAGTTGTGATTGCTAAATCGCATTCCTGAGCCTTCAATCCACTAAGCCGAAGATTGGGCTTGATTTTTCTTTCAAGATTTTTGGAGAAAATATGAGAGAGAAAGAGAGACAGAGTGTGATAGTGAGAGAGATGAGAGAGAGGAAGAGAGAGAATGAGAGAGAGCATGAATGAGGGAAAGAGGGAGAAAGTGAGAGATTAAATAGAGAGAGGAAAAGACTACAAGCTACACAAAAACCTTGTGCATCAGCACATTGATTTCAAATGGGACATGTTTGGTGTTTGTCAAATTGTTTTGTTTAAAAGTTCAAAATAACAAATAAAAAATTAATTATAAATAATTAAAAATCACAAAAATAATAAAAAATAACATTAATTTAGAGGTTCCACAAAATGGTCAAATTAAGTTTTAGAAATATTCATTATAGCACACGAATCTACCATTTATACATTAATAGCATTAAATTAATTTCAGGGCATTACAATATGTGTTGAGGGTGTTCTCAAGAACATAATCTGCGAAACCTCCTCGTGGAACCTATTGAGAACATTCTAATGATTTTGGCGTCTGCCTCTGTCACCTACTTATTGGACCACCTTGTCACTAAACATATCCTTTGACCGATCAAAACAAAATAACCACAGAGAACGGCCTCTGTAGAACTTATGGGTTGGTTAGATTCCAACCAGAACCTCCCTGCTAGTACAATAACACTACAAATAGGAGTGAATGACACCCAAAGACCACCACATGGAGTGAATGACACCCAAAGACCACCACGTGGCACCATCTTAGACCTGTGTTGAGATGTCTCAGAAGATCACAACACTTGTCACTAGCCATCTAGGACACGTACAATAGTACACCTAGGTCAAACCTATCTCATGCCTGGTCCAAACCAAACACTATAAATACAAGCATTAACTCCATGCCAAAAGTAAGTGGATTCTCTTACCTAACCTTACCTTTCCATGTAGATCCCCTTAATAAGCTAGTTAACTTGAGCGTCGGAGTGCCTTTGGTAGGTACCACACCAGCGTCCCTCTTACTTCAAGGCTTTCTTATTCTTTACAGGTTCAAGTGGAAAAGATCCCTAAGAGGAGGGGTAGATATTTGGCCACTATGCCTAGCCATATATGGTGTTGAATTGTCCGAGGACATCAACATTTTGCCACTAAAAGAAAGGCCTCGCACCTTTCAGCATCCACACCCTAAAAATTGGTCCTATGTTTACGAAAGACTAGGACTAGGGAAATAAGACCCGACTAGAAGGATCGGGCCAAACTATTGACCTCGATCCACCACCTTTATGGTTAAAGTTGGATATGAATACTCCCTTTTAGCAACTAACCAAGGCCATTTGATTTTTGAGTTCGTAGGTCACAGCCGAATAAGCACCACAGCAAGCACCACTACTATTGGCCTAAGGTGACCAAGCTGGGGACTAGGCAGCTTGAGGAGACAACCAACACAAGAACACTGGCTCTGAGCACTTGAGGCCATACATATCCAAGCATAATTCCTAGTCACATCGAGGAAGAGATAGTGACATAGGGCAACGCCAGGGGTTGAGGTCCCTAGAGGGATCTTATACCTCTACCTTCGATTGGTGGGCGATCGAGGTGTTAGGTTGGCTTAGGGACGAGTAGCCTACTAGGCCGAAAGCTATCGAGAAAATGGAGCCCCTTATTAGATGGAGTTGCCCGCGGAAACCAATAGCCAAAATCTTTGGAATCTTCAAATATAGATCAACCTCCTAGTAAACCAACACAATGACATTGATGACATTTGGATAGTTGACCTATCATTCACTACGACCATTATGAGAGCTCTAATGTCAAACACATTCAAGGTCTTGTAGCTATTGAGCCAAGCACTTAGAAATGTACCATGGGCACGTACTCTTACAAAACACTAATGATGTAGCGATATACAAAGCCTTTTAACTCATTCTGGATAGACTTGCATGACAATAGTTTCGACAAATTGAAATAGGTATAGTGGAATCCTTTTGATGGCTATCCAATGCCTTTTTGGTAGCTTTTGTAACCTTTGATAACCTCCACGTCAAAGCAGAAAGATATAACTCAATTGTATGCCGTCAAGCAAGGAGAAAATGAATTTGCATGGGATTTCCTTAATCGTTTCACTTAAGCAATCCTTGAGGTAAAAAGTTGTAACGCTCCTATATGGGGGTTAGCAATATTGAATAAATAAAATAAACTTAGATTTAATATTATTTAAATCCATTAAACAATGCCCATGGGTCTTTAAACAAAAATAAAAATAAAAATAAACATTTAAAATACAAACCACAGTTTTTAGTGTAGCACCAAATATTTAAAATACAGTCATCATCAAACCATATCTCTAGCCTTTCTTGCAAATAATGAGGAAGACATGCATAAGTTTGCTTTTCAAGATTAAAACCTTAAAACATCAATCTTAAAGTTATGGAAACCGGTTTTAAACATTCCTAGCATGTTTGTAGTATTGTTATCAAACTAAAATAAAGGTTTGTTGTCGGTTTCAACCCAAGACTCAAGTTTTTGTTCATAAATGCTCAAATATGCATATTAACATAACTAGAAATTTGCATGAACTTGGAACATGAAAATCATGCATTAAATATGGAGAAAATACATACTAAAGCCAAGTTTGAATTAAGGAAAACCTACCTCAAAACTCCTTTGAAAAACACCAAAGTTTGTGTAAAAAAAATCAAGCTTGAATTGACTCCAAAGCGGCTTCAAACATGGCTAGGAATTATAGTTACTTAGCTACAAAGAGAGCTTTGTGCCTTGTGTCTTTAGTTAGAAATCGAAGTGAGAAAGGAGAGAATGAGAAACTAGATAAAAAAGTGGTGATGGTTGAATAAATAGGCATCAAAATAATTAAGGAACGGGAGATAATTATAGGTTTATGGGGAAAGTTGTCGGAAGAAACAATTGAACATTAAAGAAAATATTATCCTGTCTTCCATAGAGACTTTTAGCAAATAATGCCAACATAATTGAGAGGGCAAATAGGGTAAGTTGTGGAAGAAGATGAAGGAAGCATTTAAAAAGTTGGTTGAGAAAATATATTAATGTCTCCTTGTAGTTGAGGTGAATTAATTCTATGTCTACAAGTAGTTGAGGTGAATTAATTCTATGTCTCCTTTGGACACCTTTAGCCAAATGAGAATGAGGCTACTTAATTGAGCATTAATGTAGCAGGACAAGGTTGGTAGAAGTGATGAGTGATAGGTAGGTTTTAAATACTTACTACGGAGACTTGGTAAAAATACTAAAGTGATATTTTATTCATATGATTTTACAAAAATCATACCCGTTAAAATAACGGGTGTTTCAAAAGTTGTGAGGATGGAACCTTAATGAATGCATTTTGGGAAGGGCTTGAGGATAAGAAGTTGCTTTGGTCACTTGCTCTTGACCAACCAAGCACATCTTCCTAAATGCATTCCCTAGCACAAAAGCTCGTTGACGTAGTCGAGTAGATAAGAAGCCGGTAGGCGAGGGAGAGCAACAAGAAAGGAAAGAAAAATAAGCAAAAGTCAGCCAATCAAGGGTCAATGTCTAAGCAAAAGAAACCAAAGACTGACAAGTCAAAGAGGCCTATCAGGAGATTTCAAAATTATACCACTTTGATCACCACCATCAATGAAGTACTCAACCAAGTTAGTAACCAAAACCTTCTCACTAACCCTCCTTCGCTAAAGGAAATTGAACAAAGGGGAACCAGAAAAAGTATTGTAACTTCCATAAGGACGTTGACCATATGACCAGAGAATGTATCCATACAAACTAGAAATAATCCAAGAAATTTTCATTGAGCCATTTGAAAGAATATTATGGAGCTAGCAAGGGGACCCAATAATATATGATTTAAGCTCCAATAATTATTTACAACTTAATTATATCATAATTAAACTAATAACAATTATCAACTTTTGTTTGCGCTACTATCAGAAACTGAAGCCACACTTCTTAATTATATACATTAATTATATGGAATCTTAAATACTAAATGTTGACAAGAAGGTTGTCTATTGATATAATCATTTGCCATGTGATAATTTTTTTATAATAATATTTATAATTAGAGCTAGGTTTATTGTCTTTCATGTAACCTCTCTAGTTACTTCTTTGTCCATAAGTTTTGTTAATTTTCTAATGGATGACCTATTTATGAAAAAATTATAAACATGAATTTTAGGTAAAATTTTTAATGCCATATCAAATATCGAAATCTCTACATCCAAGTTCCTAAATTAATATTAATAAGAATATTATCTCGACTTCCTATCCAGTAGGAGTTGTGGCTTCCATATTTGTATAAATGTTCCCAGCTATCTGTAACACTCCGAAGTTAATTAAATCACATTAAAATGATAAATGGTGGATTAGTGTGCCCTAATGAGCATTTTAAATTTAATTTGAATGTTTTGTGAAAATTTAGTGACTTTGTATTATTTTACTCTTTTAATGATTTTTAATTATTCTAAATTGTTTTTAATTGTTAATTTAATTTTCAATGAAACAATTTGATTTCAAAACAGTGTACTGTTGCACATAGTCCTGTGCAACTACTTTTTCTTTCCCTCTATTTATTTTCCCTCTCTCTCTCACTTTCATTTTCTCTCTCCTCTCTCTCGCTCACCTCTCTCATCTCTCTCTCTCGGCTCTCTCTTCCCCTCTCATTTTCTCTCTCTAAATTTTGAAACAAAATTCGGATTTAAGCTTCAGGTTAGAAGATTGAAGGCTTAGGAACGAGATTCAACAATAAAAACATCATTTTCAAGCTTCGATTCAAGGTTAGTTTTTAAAATTCAAAAGTTTTTCTATTTTTCAAATTTTATTGCATTTTGAAATCTAAGAGTTTCTAAGCCTAGAAAAGCTTTGATCTAGCTTAGAGTAACTTAGATTAACTAGGATGCAAACTTTATTTCATCAAAAACGGATTGGAATCGAGATTTTTTATTTTTCCTCTATTTTCTCTATTTTCGGATTTTTGTGAAAATCTTGTTTAAAACTTGTTTTAATCCATTAAAAAGTGTTCTACTATGATTTTCTATTGTTTATGATGATTACCCATGCTTGAGAATTGAGAAAACAGGTTGAAATTGAGAATTTGGATTCGGGATGCCGAGAACCCGTGCGTGGAAAATTCTAGAATTTTTCCAGATCGACAGGCCGAACTTCATGTTCGGTAGGTCGGATTCAAAGGATCGGCAAGCCGGATTCATCCGACTGGCAGGCCGAACCTGGAGATGTTCGGCCGACCGAACCTGCTCTTCTGGCAGGTCGAACTGTGCAGTTCGGCAGGCCGAACCAGGATGACCGGCAGGTCGACCGGGCATGGTGTAATT
>CAMOHE010050119.1:0-33397 GCA_946598075.1 Artocarpus hirsutus
TGTACAACATTTTACGACGGTTTTTGCTAAAAACCATCGTGGAAGCCTCGGGGCCTTCCACGATAGTTTTTAGTAAAAATCGTTGTGAAAGGCCTTCCACGATGGTTTTTACAAAAATTGTCATGGAAGGCCTTGCAGCTTTGACGATGGTTTTTAGTAAAAACCATCGTGAAAGGCCTTTTACGACGGTTTTTACTAAAAACCGTCGTGGAAGGCCCCGTGGTTTAAAAATTTTAGTTTCCCACCTAAATTTAACCTTCGTGAAAGATTAAATTTTGACGGGCTACTAAAAATTTCAAATATACAAAACCTTCTACGATAATTTTTATAAAAACCGTCGTGAAAGGTTAAATTAGACGGGATACTAAAAATTTTAAATATCCAAACCTTCCACGACGGTTTTTATAAAAACTATCGTGAAAGATTAAAATTTTATTCATGCTGAACTTAAAGGTTAAATTTAAAAATTTTAAACATGCATACCTTCCACGATGGTTTTTATAAAAACCGTCGTGGTAGCTCCCGCCAATACCACGATGGTTTTCGTCTTTGCAAGCGTAACTTATCGCGTTTTTTTCCTTATCACGACTATTTTTGAGAAACGGTCGTTAAATAAAGGTCGTATAATCTCAAATTTGTTGTAGTGAGGCCAAACCCAGTCTGCACCATATCTAAGCTAAACTCTGTAAATAGGAGCATAAACTCTAGTACAAAGATATGAGCATTCTTCCTTTGCCTACTCTGCCTTTCTCCTTGCTCTTCTTAGTTAGAACGCTGAATGAATGATGGAATATCCTTGGCAGACAGCACATTGGTTGTCCCCTTACCATAGGGCCTTCACTTCTCTTGTAGATTCGACCAGACTAGGCAGACAAGGGCATTTTATTCCTTGCCTACTTACTTTTTCCACTTACTTTTCCCAGTCAGAACGTTGACTTAAGCATTAAAGTGACCTTGGTAGACACCACACTGGTGTCTCCATACTTTAAGGCATTTTCTTCTCTTATAGATTTGACCAAACTAGGCAGAGTTAGAAAAAACAAAGAACTTAAGCACTACACAGCCTCGCACGTGGTGTTATGCCGATTCGTCATCAACAACAAGTAAAGGGAAACTATAAGTGGGCCCTATAAAAATAATTAAATACGTGTTATGATAAGAAAATAATAAGGTAAATTCATGGTACTAATAAATAGAAATACACTAATTATGAGGCCATATAACAAACATTAACTTTCCTAAACAAGTCTAACCTAAATAAAGCATGTGTTTAATTAATATTTGCATTATGTGAATATTATAACTAAATAACCTTAATTAACTCATCACAAAATATTATTTGAAAAACTTAAATAAATTTAGGATTAGTTACAAAATTCTCTCTCAACTACAGCCTTTACAATAATGTGCCACTCAAACTTCAAAACATAACATTGTGATTTCATCTAGGTCTTCTATAAATATTAACAAAAACAACTTCTTTTGTTAAATTAATGCATAATTAAGTTATGATACATAACCTAGGAGTATTTTTGTGATTTCATCATGTTTAAAACTAATTTGAATTTAAAAAGCCAATATATTTTAAAAATTTTAATTGTTAAAAAAACTAGAAAACCTTAATGTTTTTAAATATTCTTTTTCACTTTCATGGGATTTCATAGGGGTAAGCTAACGAATAATGATTCACTAAGTTGCTTAACAATACTCACTATTTATGTGATATTGTATCATTTATATTAAAAATCGCAATTCAAAGTTTTTTTTAGTAATATTTTATAGAAAGCGAGAACAAGTGATATTTGAAGTTTAGGGAGTTATAATGGTTATAGTTGAGCAGAAATTTTTATAGTTAATCTTTTAATCTAATCATTACTAAAGTAGAGCATGAGATAGTAAAATAGTTAGTGATTAACTCCTAAAAATGTTATTGATTATTTGTTCTGAATTGTATGGATTAAATCTTATCATCCATTCAATACTTTTTTGTCAATAAATTGATAAAATATTTAATTCCAACAAGTCATTGCATAATTTATAAAAAGTACATTTTAATATTCTTATATGTCAATGGCAGACCTTGAGTTATAAGAATCTACGTATTTAAAATTGTTGTTGGAAAAAAATGATTACAATAGTACCTTGATTGATTTTGTCAAATGATAAATTTAGTACAAAGTTACACATAATGAGCTAGTAGCGGTAGGTGTTGAGGGGTAATCTCAGCAGCCTATGGGCCAAAGTCGAGATTAGCTTAAGCCCATTAAGATGCACTATTTTGAAGGTCAAGATTATAAGCAAGTTTCCTTTTTTAAAATGCTCTGAGAGCGTACAGATAAGTCCGATCATCACAGAGTCAAGATAACAAGATGACCAAGTTAAGCAAATAATTATGGATGAATTTCAAATAAGAAACAACTAAATTTCCTATGAATCAAGAAGGATAACGTCCAATGCGTGATTGGAGAGAAAAGTTAAGCACGAGATAAGGGAAAATTAATCTCGGGTTTAAATAGGGAAGGAATATTCTTAGATTTCCTGAATTAAATAGGCCTAGATTTTTTGACTGTAAACACAACAGGAACTCTTAAAAGCCCATCATCATGGTGACCACATGCACACACTACACTGGCAACGTCGAGACCAGTAACAACACTATCAATTATGGGAATAGTAACAACCCCTACTATTGGAGGAACTTGTGACGTCGCTAATGGATCGAGGAAGAGAGGGACAACCCTCCAAGATCACTCTCTTGGAGTAGAAAGTGGAGCATATGAGTGGGATGTTGGAGAGAATCTTGGCAGGTCTAGACCAAATCTAGGGCCAAAATGGAAATAATACAAGTAATGACCTAGCAAATCGAGGGAAAAATGTTGGTAACCAAAATAATGATGGCTAGCAAGTGAACCCTAAGGGAACCAACAAATTTCTAGAGGAAACAATTGAGACAACATAATGGGTAGTCGAGATAGAAAATGGAATTAAGCCCTTAATTAAGGGGTCAATTTGCTAAGGTAGAACCCTGTAGGCCTTCCACCTTTGTCGCCAAGACAATAGGTGAGGATTGTTGATGCAGCCTCAACACAACTTGTTAGGACAAAATCCTAACCTTGGTGACGTCCTAGCAGTCTACCAGCCTGCTAATATCTAGTAGGCGAACCAACAGCAGCAACAACAATAGTTGAACTAGTAGGTATAGACTATGTTAGGTGTAATGCCCTCTAAGCTAGTAGGTCATTTGTCAATTTAGTCATATTTGACTAGCCTAGAAAGCGCTGCTTTTCGTAGACTCCTTTTTTAAATAAATTAAATATTTAATCAAATAACTATACGGAATGGAATTATCAAAATTACAATTATTAAACCAAAACCTAAAGAAACCTAAATAATGAAATACCAAAGTTTAATAGCCTAATCATGGGACTGCAACTTCACTTTTCATAGAACTTTAGATTCTCTTTCTTAGCCAACCTTTGTTCATGCCTAATAAATAACCTGACTACTTTGTATCACAAGAAACTAATATGAGCTGAATTTGTAAGTGAAAATTTATGGGCATTACAATCCACTACAACTTATAGAAATTTCATCCTTGAAATTTACAGACCTCCTAATTCTCAAAATAGCCTTTATGCATTCTTTTCAAAAGTTGTGAAAGTATCATGTCAATTAGGCAAGCTATATAAAACTTGAAACATCTATCATTTATTTCGAATGACTAAAGAGAACAAGTAATTATAAATTGTTGTTCTAGGAAATAATTATCCATTTTACGACTTTATTATATTCATTGCTGATTTTGAAACTAAAATTTTCAATAACTACCATCCAATTATAGCCTTTTAGACTTAAATTGTCGAACTCAAAAAGGCATAAAGTGTCTATAATTTAAATGCATGTCAACTAATAAAACAGCTTCCAATAATCATGAAAATAAAGCTATATGTTTAATACTAAGAAACCAATAAAACGCATATGCCTTCTAGTTACTATTTGATACATAATACATCTTTACATGAATACATACATACACACACACATATCTATAACTTCTATAATTAAATTCATTAAAATCACTAAGTCACTACAAGCAATGAATAATCTAACCATAACAACTTCTACTATCAGGCATCTCAATTAATTAATTATGTGTGCATAAGTAGTACATATAGGAATCTACATATAGTATTCATACAAAAAAATAAAATATAATATTAAATCTAATTACTTTTAGTTATATAAATTCCATGCTTAAATATCGTCATAAATACATATATATATATATATACACACATATCATAAATATTTTCCTTAAGCATATGATTCTTATAGAACTATGTAGAATATAACTAGTCAGTGCAAAGAGTATATCGTCATATAATACAAAAGATAAATAGCTTATCGTACATTGTTGAAAGATAAATAAAAGAAACCTCCCAATACGTTGAACTTTGTTTTTGGATAGGAAACACACTGAGGTCTTTTTCTTCTTTTTCTTTTTTTTTTTTTTTGGTCCTTTATGCTGGCGAGAGCTCTAATTAAAAACGAATAAATGATATCATGACTATTGCCCATAGTATATAAGGGAAAGAACAAAAGATTAAGTAAATAAGTTGAACATAGCAACAAGTAGAACACTTCAGAGAAGTCTAGTGGTTCTTTGTGTTGTAAGATAAATAAAAAAAACCACTTTGACTGGTCATTTCACATCTTTGAATTAACACCTTAAGAATACAATTCATATGCTTTCTTCTTTATATAGCTATAGTATGTGACCATGAAAACGTAAAAATATAAGAAGAAATAGTTATATTGTGAACATTATTATTATTTATAAATACAGCCTGCATAATGAGTCCTCACATCTTTAACAATAATTAAAATGCATAAAATTACGCAACTAACTACCTTTATATGGATATATCTAGTAGAGCGGATTATTACATATTAAAGGTCTCTACTTCATAATGTATTTCTAGGCATAAGCATACACAACTTTCTACAAAAGAACCATATGCATATTTACATAAACAGTGCTAACATATATACAATACTTAATCCTTTAATGTAATCCTTTTTATTTTGTGACATGTTTTAGATTAAAAGGAGGACTCAAGGATACAAAGTTGCAACACCACCTAAGGATCTTAATTTCTCATGTTTTTCACTTTCTTTTGGTGCAAATTGTTAGAAGCCCAACGAGACAGTGGTTTAGGATGTTGAAGCCCAACAATATCACTTGCTTCGACGATTTAAAAATGGCATTTCTTAACCATTTTATTGGTTTTAGAGCTCTGCCTCCCTCAATAGAAAAGCTCAATTTCTTGACTCAGGGACCAAACAAATCCTTGAAGTATTGGCTAAGGAGGTTTACCTCATGAGGTAGCCTCAATGGAGAACATATCTGAAGACGCTTACCTTTTAGAAGCATTGAGCAGTATGCAAAACGACATGCCATTTTAGGTTGACCTTGACCATAAGCGTATTAAGATGTATAAGAAGATTTTGGAGAGAGCTCATAGTTTCATTAACTAAAAAAAGGTGACGAGTTTGGCATTTAGACGAACAATCATGAGTAATAGCTAAAGGATAAGTCAACACAGAGGAAAGTGTTGGAATTAAAATATGAAACATAGCGGAAGGAACTGATTGTTGACAAGCAAAAATTTTTTGAAAACTTTGTTCATCGGGAATAGATATATAACTTTAATTAATAATAGAAAGCTTTGGATATAACTTTAATTAATAATAGAAAGCTTTGGAATTTTACTAACATTTTTGAAGACTATTAGGGTATCTTAGCTTTCCTCTTTGACACCATGATCTTCCAATCTAGGCCTCTACACCAATGGAAAGACGAGTGGAAGTCAAACTGTAAGAATGAATTTTCCTCACACTTTTTTGAATATGCTATGTACTCAACACATGAGATAGTAGACTTTTTTTCAGAGAAGAACTCTCAGTTTTTCTTTCTGAGTGTTCTACAAAAGTTATGTGAATGAAAAATCTCTTGAGATAACTGTTATCTCCCCTTTTTATATCGAGCAATTAGTTATTTTTTAATTAATTTTAAATTTCAAATAACCACCATATCATATATATAGGGAAAGGATGTACTCTACATTTCTTATCCCTTTGTGTTTTAAATTCAAATCACTTACCTGATTCTAGATATATATATATATATATATTATATAACTGTACATTTTAATTCTTTAACTTTATATATATGTGTATATATATATAATCTCTGAAAAGGAAATCACATTAAACATGATTCCTTCCTTTTTTTATATATAATATATATATAATAGCTTAAACGTTTAATAGAAAACGTAAACGAAACAGGAACGAATTCGTTCAGTAATATATATACATATTAATATATAATAAAATCTTATATATATATATATTAAAATTTAAAAATAAATCTCATTTATTTTAGAAAATAATATTTAAATAATCAAATTATTCAAATATTACCAATTAGTTAATTAACTAATGCTCAGTTGAATGTGACAACATTTATCACGTTACATTATGTGTCACAAAGAACATTTTCTATGTCACATTAATAATTCAAATGTGAAATAATTAATTCAGAATTCAATAATTTCAAACTAAATATGTATAATTAATTCTATGCATAAATTCAATATAGTATTATAGGGGTGGTATTGGGGACCTATGGACCTATAACCCAAGCTCTAATAAATTTAACAATTAATTAAACTCTTTGATTAATGTGTCAAATTTATTAGTTTCATTGTTATTCCACTAAAAACCTAAAACTGAACTCTTGAGATTATAGTGAAATTACTCAAAGAACATAAGTACCTTTCTTGGAGTTTTGCATCGAAAATCTAATAAGCACTTTATCGATATATGATGCCTGAGACAATGTCAACAGTTTGTTCTTGCGATCTCTTTTGAGTTGGATTCCAAGAACATAACTTGCCTCTCCCAAATATTTCTTTTGGAATTGGTTGGTGAGCCATTTCTTTACATTAGTGTGGTGTTTGAAAGGTGGTGGGTACCGTTGGTTAGAACCACTTTTATTATAGCATGTGAGAGCTTTACACTATAGCAATTTTTTAATTGTTACTGTAGCATGTGAGAGCTTTATACTGTTCATAATTGAGTTTGTAGTAGGAACCGTGGTTCCCACCACTATGCCAAACAGGGGGTAGATAATACGCCTACATCATTCCCAATAAGTAGGATATCATCTACATAAAGAACTAAGAAGACCACCTTCTTATCTTTGATGTACTTGTATACACAAGGTTCATCAATATTTTGATCGAAACCATAAGATTTGATTGCCTCATCAAATCTTAAGTTCCAAAATCTTGAAGCTTGCTTGAGTCCATAGATGGACCTCTACAACTTGTAAACTTTTTGCTCTTGACCTTTGACTACAAACCCTTTTAGTTGCACCATATAGATGCTTTCCTCAAGATAGCCATTCAAAAGGCAGTCTTGACATCCATTTACCATATCTCATAATCAAGACAAGCAGCAATGGATAGAAGAATCCGAATGGATTTAAGCATAGCTACAGGCGAGAAAGTTTCTTCATCGTCAACTCCCTCCTTTTGGGTATAACCCTTTGCCACAAGCCTAGCTTTAAAGTCTCAACTTTCCCATCCACTCATCTTTTCTTCTTGTAAATCCATTTGTACCCTATGGGTTTTATCTCTTCAGGTAGGTCTACAAGTTCCTAGACTAAATTAGAGTACATTGACTCCATTTCAGGGTTCATAGCTTCTAGTCATTTTTCCTTCTCAGAATCTTCCATTGCATCACGATATGTCAATGGATCATGCTCACCATATTAGAGATTGCAACATGTGCTTCTCCAATTTTCCTTTAGCGAGTAGGTGGTCTCACAACCCTCCTACTATGTCGAGGTGGTATGACATTCTGATCAGGAGATGTGGTCTCTTCATTTTGTCCTTCGACGACGGTTGTCGGTTACGGTCTGATCTGATTAGAAAGTAACTCTTCAAGTACAACTTTGCTACGAGGTTTATAGTTTGTCATATAATCATTCTTTACAACAGTGGCAATTGTTGATACAAATACCTTCTTTTCTAGTGGACTAACAAACCTCCCCTCATTCTCTTTGGGTATCCCACAAACAAGCATACTTCAGAATGTGGTTCTAGCTTTTTGGTCTTTTCTTTCAGCACATGTGCTGGACACCCCCATATACGAATATGTCGCATACTAGGTTTGCGATCATTCCATAACTCTAAAGGTGTTTTTGGAATAGACTTAGATGGAACTATGTTTAAAAGATATACTGTAGTATGTAGTGCATATCCCTAAAACAAAGTGGATAATGATGAATAGCTGAGCATGGATCTCCCCATATCTAGCAACGTTCGATTTCTTCTCTCTGCAACACCATTTTGTTGTGGTGTTCTAGTGCGGTGAGTTGTGATAGAATACCATGTTCTATCATATAATCCTTGAATTCAGTATCAAGGTATTCCCCTCCTCAATAAGGTCAAAGAGTCTTCATCGTCTTTCCTAATTGCTTTTTAGCTTCAGCTTGAAATTCTTTGAACTTTCCAAAAGTTTTAGATATCCTTTGCATTAGATATATGTGACCATACCTTGAATAATCGTCAATAAATGTGATGAAATATTCATAACCACCATGTGCTTGTACATTCAATGGACCGAAAATGTCTGAATGTATTAGCACAAGTGGTTCCTTGGCCCTTTTGCCTTTTGTAGAGAAAGGCCTTTTAGTCATTTTACCTTCAAGACAAGATTCACAAACTAGTAGAGAACTAACTTTTAGTGCTTTTAAAGGACCATCCTTTACTAGTCTGTTAATTCTGTCAAGGTTAACATGACCTAATCTAAGGTGCCATAGGTATGTTTCATGATCAGAAGAAATCTTTTGCTTCTTGGGTTTTGGTTGTTCAACTTTGAACATTTCGGTATTGAGTAGTGATTTTTCGTTGGGCCTTAAAGTGTAAAGCCCATTTTTATATGCACAGAACAAATATTCAAACCATTTCTAGAAATATTAACATAATTATTATTAAAAGAAACATTAAACATTTGTTCAAATAACTTGGAAATAGAAATCAAATTTCTACGAAAACTAGGAATGTAATAAACATTGTCCAAAATTAAAAACTTATTTCTAAAATAAAGTTTAACAACTCCCACTGCTCTTGCCAAAACAACCTCTCCCGTTCCCACTCTCATTGTTTGTTCCCCGTCGGCAATCTCCTTTGAAGAACTAAGCATCTGCAAAGAAGAACAAACATGGTTAGTTGCCCTTGAATCAATTATCCAAGGTGAAGTATAATCTTCAACTAAACAAGCTTCTAAAACTAGTAAATCTGATTTACCACTGTTTTTCTTTTCTTTGAGCTTCTAAATATACTTCTTGTAGTTTCTCTTCTAGTGCCCAACTACGCCGTAGTGGAAACATTTTCCTTTAGAATTCTTTTGGTTTAAGCTCTTTTTGTTGTTGTTGCTTTTGTTCTTCTTAGGTTGCCCTCCATTTTTTGACTTACCACTTCCTTCAGTCCTCTTCCTCTTCTTATTCTTTTAAGTAGAAGAGGAGGGTTGAGCTTTTGTAACATTTGCCTCACCTTCTTTAGTGTTTTCTTTAGAAATAGAGTTGAAGGTTTGGAGCTCATTAAGCAACTCAGTCATGCTATATTTCAGCTTGTTCATGAAATAGTTGCTTTTGAACTGAAGGAACGTAGGGGAGAGGGTTTCCAAAATCATCCCTACTTGTGTGACTTCATCTATCACAACCCCATTCACCTCAGCCTCATGGAGATAGTTAACCTTGTTGGGAACATGTTCTCTAACTGAAATCCCTGCCTTCATTTTGGCATTCATTATCGCCTTAATGGCTTTGTGGCATGCCATTTCAGAAGGTTTACCAAACATGTCTTGTAGAGACTGCATTATCTCATAAGCGGTCTCCATGCTTTCGTGCTTCATCCTAAGCACGTCGACATGCCAGCCAAAAGGAAATAGCAGGCCTTGTTATTTGCCTCGATCTAATGATCATATGCTTCTTGTGCATTACGAAGAGCATTAGCAGCAGGCGACGGAGGACATTCCTCTGTCAGGACAAACTTGTAATTTTGAAAATTAGTACAATGTTTATGTTACTCTTTCATTTGACAAAATTATCTCCGATTAATTTTTCATTTGAAAGAATAGCGATGATTGGATTAGACATTGTTGCTGTAATAAATAAATAAAATAACATAAATTAAATAGTTGCATAAACATCATAAATATATGTTTTAGAATAGTAAACATGATGCATACGCATATAAAAAATGCACAAAAATATTTTTTACTAATTCCATGATGATTCAATTTTAATAAATAAAGTGCCGCCGTAGGGTAGGTCAAATTATTTATGAATTGAATTGAGACATTCTCAATTAATAAATATATTCAAAATATCTCATATTTTCTATATTTATTAATAACCGTTTATATTTGGTTAAGATATAATTTACAATTTAATTATATCCTTATGAGTGTGATCCACTATTTTAGATTTTAACAATTTAACTCAAAATTACCACCGTAGGGTAGGTCAATTTTGAAATACATTGTAGAATCCTATCTCTTGGAAGCCAACCTTGTTATTGATTTAAATGGATACCCTCCGCAGCGAGGACGAATTAAAGCGTCATAAGGCGCCACCTAAATCTCACAGTATTGTACTAATAGTGGAAATCGCATGTTATATTGTCATATTACCTTCTCCTACTCATTATTTTAAAAGATGTGTTTTATCTTATAAAATATCATATGTTTCATAACTCTAGCAAATAAAAACAATTTTTAATTACTAGGTTATATTATGTGTTAAAAGAATCCCATTCTACTTGCGCTTAAATAAATTACCAGATTTTCTAAAAATCTAAATTTATTATGAATTGTCTAAGCTACCCAACATTAAACAATTTTAAATTAGATAACTTAGAACTAATGTGAATTTTACCAAGCCTTAAATGTTAAAACTAAATTCATATTATTCGGTTGATTAATAAATTAAGATTCTATAAAACCAACCCAATTAATTTAATCTCATTAAATTAATTATAACACATATTAAATCATTTTATAAACACCTTTATAAAAAATAATATGCAAGTGTATGCATGTCATGTTACAATAACTATAAGTGGGCACTTTCTTAGATGACATGTTATAATGCATGAACATGTTACCACAATCATCACATGAAAATAAACAATGAATTTTTGACCGGGTCCTTTTGGATGATTAAAATTATAACCCATAAAAAAAAAGAGAAAAAATAAATTACAAAGGTCTTGTAATTTACACATAATTCCCTACTCCAATGTTGTAGTCTTGATCAAATAGTTTACTGCATGAAACATTGCTGGGTTACCTTTTGAATTTGAAAGGCCCAAGTTCTTAACTGGGCCATCAAAGAACTTCATCTTCTTCACCACTCCACGTGTAGCCAACCTTTTCTCCTTTTTTTTTTTTTTTTTGATAATTTGTGGCCGTGAACACTTAGGTAACAAGAAAAAAATAAATTCCAAAAAACCTATGCCCCTTTATGGGCTTACACAGATTTGATCTAATTAAACTGAAAATAAAATTACTAATCCAAAAGAACCATATAATTAACGACCAAAAATCCATTCATAAATAACCATTCATCACATGAACAAATATAACAAAGATGCAAAGTGCCTACAAACATGTATCAAAAACATGATATTATCAAAATAAATCATGTTAATTAAAATTATATATTCTATAACCCGCTCTGATGCTATTTGTTGGAATTAAAATATGAAACGCAGCGGAAGGAACAGATCGTTGACAAACAAAAATTTTCTAAGAACTTTGTTTATCGGGAATATATATATATATATATAATTTTAATTAACAATAGAAAGCTTTGAGAATTTTACTAACTTTTTTAAAGACTATCAGGGTATTCTAGCTTTTCTCTTTGATACCACGATCTTTCAATCCAGGCCTCCACACCAATAGAAAGACGAGTGGGCGTCAAACTACAAGAATGAATTTTTCTCACTCTTTTTTGAATCTGCTATGTACTCAACACATGAAATAACAGACTTTTTTTTCAGAAAAGAACTCTCAGCTTTTCTCTCTGAGTGTTTGCAAAAGTTACGTGAATGAAAAATCTCTTGAGATAACTATTATCTCTCTCTTTTTATATCTAAGCAATTAGTAAATTTTTAATTAATTTTAAATTTGAAATAACCACCATATCATATATATAGGGAAAGGACATACTCTACATTCCTTATCCCTTTATGTTTTAATTCAAATCACTTACCTGATTCTAGATATATATATTTATATATAACTGTACGTTTTAATTCTTTAACTTTATATATATATATATATATATATAATCTTCGAAAAGGAAATCATGTTAAACGTGATTCCTTCCTTTTTATATATATATATAATCTATATATATATATATCATAGTTTGAATGTTTAATAGAAAACGTAAACGAAACAAGAACGAATTCGTTACGAATTCATTTAGTAATATATATATATATATTAATATATAATAAAATCTTATATATGTATATTAAAATTTAAAAATAAATCTCATTTATTTTAGAAAATAATATTTAAAAAATCTAATTATTCAAATATTACCAATTAGTTAATTAACTAATGCTTAGTTAAATGTGACAGCATTTATCATATTACATTATATGTCACAGAGAACATTTTTTTGTGTCATATTAATAATTCAAGTGTGAAATAATTAATTCAGAATTCAATAATTCTAAACTAAATATGTATAATTCATTTTATGCATAAATCCAATATAGTATTACAGAAGTGGTATTGGGGACCTATGAACCTATAACCCAAGCTCCAATAAATTTAACCATTAATGAAACTCTTTGATTAATGTGTCAAATTTATTAGTTTCAGTGTTATTCTACTAAAAACCTAAAACTGAACTCTTGAGATTATAGTAAAATTACTTAAAGAAAGTAAGCGAGTAGTCCATTGATATAATCATTACATATAAGTTAATCCTCCATAAATAGTTCATAATAAAAGCTAGGTTCCATATCCGTTTACCTCTCTCATTACATCTTTATCCTTGAGTTCCAATAATTCTCTAATGAACAATTAATTCATAATCTTATTATGAACGAGCGCTCTACTGTTCAAACCTTGAATTATCACTCAAGAGAACTATTTTTCTAACTTCCATAAGGAAGGAATGGAATCCATATCTGCATAATATTATTCCTAGCCATTTATTACATTATGTTTCTAAGATGCTAAGTTATGATCTGTGCTTAGACAAATCTTACCATGCAAGTCAAAAAACAGATTGTCATAAATAAAAGTCTAATAAATACTCAGGATTAAAACTGTCAAATATATGATCATCATAGTGATAAATTTGAATACTCTATTTGTAACGAATGATTATTAGAGATTCGTAATTTATCTGTTCCATTCCTATATAATCTTATTATATAAAGTACCTCCAATCCAATGTCTATACATTAATAGCCCAGATAATGACTATTTCATTCTAAATGAGATTGAACTATACTTGTAATATTTATTTAAATATCCCAAACTTTAATTAATTATTACGGACTATTTAGATGATCATCTAAAAATTTTATCCCTAAGCATACAACACTTATATGCTAAATTTATAGTCATATAAATAATCATGAAATTTTCTCGATGTTTATAAATGTATTCAGAATACATATAAGCAACCAAAATAATAAAAAATGTCACTTTATTTATTTATTAATAATATGTACAATGTCATAGCTTTTAGGACACCAAACCTAACAGAAAGAAGCGAAACAACTCCCAAGCCCAAAGCTATAACTACAAACTGAATACCTACGAGCCATAATAGATCTAGTCAAGAAGCTAAGCAATTATCTTTGATAATGCTAATGGTTGAGACAAGCAGACGGACGACCTTGACCATAACAAAATGTGACAACTACAATGACTTGTCAATCCCCATAAATGACATTTATGACAAGTTCATGGACAAGCTATATCTTCAACGTCCTACCCCCATGAGGTCAAATTCAAACAAGAGCAACTAGAACAAGTATTGTAGATTCTACAGTGACATAGGACATTATACAAATAAGTGCATAGACCTCAAGGATAAGAGAAAGAGGTTGATCTAAAAAGGTCAGTTACAAGAGTGTAGAACTGACAAGGACAACAAGAGTAAAAGAAATGACAGGAGGAATAATTATAGGGATGATTAGAGGAATGATGGTTGGCAACCTGATAATGACCACTGAGACTGATGTAGAGCCAGTGGGCATAATTTGTAACATTTTAGAGGACCTTATCATGGAGAAGACTCTAGAAAGTTGTAGAAGAATTATGCCCTCAAGACAAGAAAGTTATACAAGTAGAGGTTCTTAAATCTTCCCAACCAATAGAGTAGCCAAGGCATAAAGTTTTAAAGGGACAACGATAACATTCTCTAAGGAAGATGCTAATGGGGTCCATTTCCCATAGAATGATGCCTTGGTGGTTGAGACTATGATTGTCAATTATACTATTTTGTTGTATTTTGGCTGATAATGGGATTTTAGTCGATATAATTGATCTCGACTATCTAAAAAATATGAGGATCTTCATTGATCATATCAAACCTAACTCTAGCCTGCTTTATGGTTTTATAGGAGATAGCATCCTTAAGGGAATGATTAAGCTGCCAATTATGGTTCGGGAAAGACCAAAGGTGACAATGGTATTCTATAATTTCTTGGTGGTCGAGGGTGGCGAGTAATTCAATGCAATTATTGGAAGGTAAACAATTAGAGCTTTAAAGGCCATAATCTCTCTCTATAACTCGAAGGTCAAGTTCCATACGTAGCATGGGATCAACGAGATGAAGAGAAACCAATATGAGTCGAGGCTAACTTACTTGGATATGGAGGCACCTCAAAGACAAAGGAGGTGCAAAAGTTAACAAGATATGTCACTGTTTAGAATAGATTTATTTCAAGGGCAACAAATAAGTATATACCCTTCATTGACATTTTAATGGGAAGGAAGCTGTTCGAATGGATGGTAGAATGTGAGGAGGCATTTAAGTGTCTCAAAAAGTATCTAGGGAAGCCCCTTGTTTTCTAAAGCTTTATCAGAGAAGACCCTATTCATTTATTTTATTGTTTTCGAGCATGCCTTAAGCTTAGTCTTGATTAGAAAAGTGAAAAAGGCACAACTTTTGGTTTACTATGTTAGTAAGTGTCTGCTTGATGTTGAGAAGAGATATTCAAAGATGGAGAAGCTAGCATTAGTACTGGTATTGTCGACCAAGAAGCTAAAGTGGTATTTTTAGAGCATAAAGTTGTTGTTCAACCAATTACCCAAAGAGATAGGTTGTACAAAATCCCAAAACTTCCAGTAGATTGTTGAAATGGTTGGTCATGCTTAGTTATTTCAAAGTTGAGTACAAACCACAAACGGCAATCAAGGGTATGGTGCAAGACTATTTTGTGGTATAATTTACTACTCAACTGAATGAGGCTAGGATGGAAATTGAAGAAGAGCCATTAAAGTGGACACTTTATGACGAAGACTCTTCGCACAATAATGGGTTAGGAATATGGTTGGTGTTGATAAGTGAAGTGCAAAGAATCACAGGATGATAGCGGCAATCAGGTTCAATTTCAAGACATGGAATAATGAGGCTAAGTATGTAGCAATCCTCATAGGAATAAGGCTGGCCCATTACTTAAAGATTGACCCATTAGTAGTTTTTAGTGATTCTCAGCTTGTAATCAGCTAAATCTAACACAAGCACAAAGCCAAGGAGGAGAAAATGCTAAAGTATCTACCGAAGGTCAGAGAACAGCTCTTCAAATTCCAAGTTTGCAAGATTAAGTAGATGCCCTAAGTTAATTACAGTAACGATGACACCTTGGCTTGGCTGAAAACATGGAAGGATTTAGAATTGTTCAAGGTTATTTGGGTTGAGGTATTGGCAGTTCTAACTATTTAGCAGGAGAGGAGAGAGATGAAGCCATGCCCATTGTACAGTAGGACAGCTGGATGACCCCTATCTTAAGGTATCTACTTGATGGGGATTTACCAAACAACCTAGCTGAGGCCAAAATAATTCGTTATAGGTTGGCACACTACCTGCACTATAAATGATGGTATCCTCTACTATCGAGGTAATTCTTCCCCCATCTTCCACTATTTGGACAAACATGAAGCCTAGTAGGTCTTGAAGGAAGTACATGAAGGCTTATATGGGAACCATTATAGGGGTAGCCCTTAGCCTATAAAATGCTAAAAAAAGGGTAGTATTAGCCAAGCCTTACAAAAGGCATAACGGGGTAGGCACGAAAGTGTAACAAATCTTAACATTATGCCATGATGCTGAGGGCTCCACTAGAGAATCTGACATCGATCTTAAGTTTATGGCCTTTTGTAAAATAAGGAATTGACATTATAGGGCCATTTGTCATAGAGCCGGGAGGATTTAAGTTTGCCATTGTTGCAGTCCATTATTATACCAAGGGGTTCGAGGCTAAAAATTTCACGACAATAATTGAGGCAAACTGCATAACCTTTATTTTGTCTCACATCATATGTCATTTTGACATTCCATATTCTCTCATCTTTAACAACAGAAAAAATTTGACAGTGTAAAAAAAAAAATTTTGTTATGATTATGGCATACACAAGAACTTCTTGGTAGTCATCCTCCTTTAGTCTAATGGTCAACTCGAGGCAATGAACAAAATTATTAAGTATATACTAAACAAGCGTCTCAAAGATTTAAAAGGAAGGTGGGTTGAAGAATTATTTAATATAATGCCCCCCTTACAAACGTCACAATAATCATTACTTTTACCGTTAATATTGTTATTTAAAGATAAACAACTCAAATAAAACACTTACACTAAAGCAGATTACCCAAGAACACATGCATATATTCTTCTTCAAAAGCTACTTACCGAATTTGCTTCCCTCACCTTGGTTAGCCCAATGAAACATCCATAGTATTCGGCTAACCAACAATCTGTAGAAATGATTAGTTTATAAATACAAACCTTAGTTAAATTATAGACACACACAAAACTCCAAACAACGTTTAAAACTCTCGAGGAAAAAAAATACTTAAATGTTCAAATAGTTTAATCATATCGAAATGAAAAAGAAATTTGGCGTAGTCATCAAGAAGCCACAATTAAAGAAATATTAAGTAGTCTCAAAACATTCAAAAATCCATAGGAATATAAACAATGTCTTAAATCAACATCAGTGTAGAAAATAACATTAACAAAAAAATCATTGCCTAACTAATTAATTCTTTTCATAGTATTTTTTTTTCTCCAATCTAACACTTCTTATACATATGCCCATCCCTGTCTCCAACCTATTTCATATGCCTTTTACTTTAGTCTGCAACATGATATAAAACTAATTAAGTATAAACTTAGCAAGTACACTCTCCTATCTCACAATATAAAATATGAACTTTCATAAAAACATAACATAAGATCATAATCATAAACATAATAATGCACAAGGCAAATGTTTGTATACATAACATATCTTTAATTTAAATTTTCATATTAAAATGTTATTCATATTATCTTTAAGGGCCCAAGCATTGCACCATTAACATCGTAGGCGCGCAATCATAAGAGAAGTGAGGTAGCTAGTCCTAAACCAAAAATGACAAGTCCAAACAGTGTAGGGCATCATAAAAATAAACATAGGGTATACAATATTTAATTAAGTGATACATATACATATATATAAGCCTTTTTTGAAACTTGTCATAAACTATAAAAACATCCTTAGGAAAATTCATCGTAAAAGGTCTTGAAATAAGAACCTTAAATCACAAATCTTTGCTTGTAAAGCATTGCTTACCATTTTCGTAAATTTTATCATATTGCAGGTGAGAATGTACTTACTTCACTTGCTTCCTTACTATACCTTAAATTAGGTGATGTAGTTGTAGTTCTCCGTATGCTTACCTTTTGGAGTATTTATGTCAATCATTCATATAATATATGAAATTAATATTCATGCTCATGATAAAATTTAATACCATATATATCATCGTACATCATTCTTAATGAAACAAAGCATCTTTGAGTTATAAACATGCACTAAGAGTCAAGAAACATAAAGACAGAAAATTGGACTTTTAATCACTTAGAGAAATTAATCTCAACTTATAAGCATGAATAAAGTCTAAAACTTATTCTGTAGCATAGCTAACATATAAAAACATTACTCAAATTTTCTTCTTTTAAAATATTAATCCAAAATACCTTTTTTCAACTTTTTGAAACATTAAAGTAAATTTGTTCGTCATAAAAACTGACTGACCTTCAAGGATTCATCACCTTATATCTTTTGATTCGCATTCAATTAGAGTATAAAAATTTGCAAGAATAAAGAAGACATCAATATAACTCTTAGATTTTCTTTAGCCATAAAAATTTTATTTGATAATTTAAATAAATCACACAATCAATATTATAAAATATGACAGCAAAGCCTAGGCAATGAGCAGTTCTAATTAAAAATTATGGATTAAATCATTTACGCCATAAAATAATTTATAAAAATTCATGCACATAATAGGCACATAAAATTATAGCATATCCAAAATTTAGCCCTTAATAAATTCAGAATAATACAAAAAACACATTTGAATTTAGAGTTAACATTAACATCAAACAAGTTAAACTACGAACATTTTTTATTCAAATGTTTTTATAAAATCAAATATGCATGATATGCTTATGGAATTTTTATGTGATATATACATATAAACAAATGCTAGAAAAATAACAAATCATGTAAAACATATTTAAAAGTATGTTTTATTATCTCACAAATTATATGGAGCATATCAAGTAGACATTCATAGCCACAGAGTACTTACCGATCAACGAATTTTATCTTAAAATATAATAAAGATATGAAGTTAAAAATTTACAAACACTTAGTTAATGACTTATAATTTTTTACAAAATTAAAAGATACTTTTTGCCTCATAAAACAAACTTTACAAGATACAAATACAAATCTACTAGCAAATAACGCTCATAATATTTAAAATATACTGAATGAAAATTTATAAAAAATTTTAGACATTTATAACATATACATACACATCATATCCAAAAACTATGATAAAATAAAATCATTTGTATATGAAACATTGCCGACAATCTTACTAAATAACCAAAAACTCTAAAATAATTAAAACACATTCCAACAACAAAACATTATTTTCATGTAATTTCATGATATCTTATGAACATAAATGCTTTCAACCATAAAATAACATTGTTAGAATCAAAGTAATAAACAAAATAATTTATATTTCATAAAACATACATGTGTACACATTCACAATATAAAAGAATAATTTTGACAAAAACAATGGGTATTAATCACAAAAAAAAAATAAAAATAAAAACAATGAAACCCTTTAAACCATACCTTATATTCTTATGTTTTCTTCAATAAATGTGAAGACTCAAACACAAAATCTCCAAAAAGAGTTCCTTCTACTTTGGCTTGAAAGAAAAAAAGAGTAATAAATTCTTGGCTTTGAGGATTAGAGAGATGATGGAGACTTTCTTGGAGAATTTTTGAGTAATGGTGGCGGCCTATGAACTTGAATTCGAGAGAGGTAAGGGAGAGAATTTCTTTGGCAGAAAAATAATAGAACATGAAGGCTTTGGTGGCTTAAAAATATATTTATATATTTATGAGAGAGAATGAGTTAGATGAGTGTAGAAAACCCTAGTTCTAGTTTAATTAGGTTTCCCTATTTTTTTCTTTTGTCTTCATGGCAACTTTTTTTTTTTTTTCGTTTCCTTCACATACATGGTTTTATCTTAATACATAATATAATATAATATAATACATAATTATTTATATACAATAATAAGTTTGCCCCATGACCCCAAAAAATATTAATTTACACATTATTCTTTTGGATACTTTATATTATTGAGTTCCTTAACACTATAATAAAAATGTTAAACATGTAATTATCATGACATAATAAATGTTATAAAAATAAAAAAATGCAACAAAATTTATGTCATTGTCAAGAATATAACTCTAGAGCATATATAATTTTAGAGTATTGTAGAGATTATAAATTTAGAGCAAGTTGGAATTCTTAAAAGAGTAATAAATACTTTATGCTTATCATTATTTTTGACATAAACAACCTGAGCACATCGATCCCTTGTGGTCGTTGTTTGTGACATTACTAAATTAAAAGTTAATTTACTTAAAATAAATAATAATAGCACTCAAAATATCACATTCTAATGTTAAATTAACATAAATGTCTATAGAAGAAAACGACAGGCGTTACAAACTCTCCCAACCTTAAAAGAGTTTCGTTGTTGAAACCTAAAACAACTACACATACTTGGTCCTCATATCATCCTCGCATTCCCACATAGCCTCCTCTACTTAGTGATTTCACCACAAAAATTTGACCAAAGGAATTTATTTATTCCTCAAGGTCTTAGTTTTTTAATCCAAAATCTCGACCGACTTCTCTTCATAACTGAGATCTTCTTGTATCTTAATCACCCATGGCTTGATCATGTGCATAAGGTTTAGGACATACTTTTTAAGCATTACATCATGGATGGATGACATCTCTAGTGGCAAACACAACTGATAAGCTACCTTGTCTATTCGCTTCACAATTTCATATGGTCCAATGAACCTCGAGCTCAGATTACCCTTCTTCTCGAACCTCATGACTCCTTTCATCAGTGCAACTTTTAGTAATACAAAATCGCTTATAGTGAATTCCAAGGGCCTTCTCCTTTTGTCGGCATAGGTCTTTTGTTAACTCTGAGTGGTCTCAATTCTTTTACATATCAACTTTACTATTTTAGACATTCATTGACAAAATCTATCTTTTCATTATCCTTGCTTTCCATCATCTTCTTTTCTAGAGCTTCAGGCTAATATATAGGCGATCTATACTTCCGTCCATATAGAGCCTCATAAGGTGCCATTCTAATTATCACCTGATAGCTGTTATTATAAGCAAATTCTGTAAATGGTAACATCTTACACTACCTTATCTTGTAGTCAGGGGTATAGGTGCAGAGCATGTCATCTAAAGTCAAATTCAATTTCTTCGTTTGGCAATCAATCTAAGGGTAAATAGCCATGTTAAAGTGCAACTTAGTACCTATCGTAGTTTGCACACATTTCCAAAAATTGGAAGTGAACCTATTGCTATGATGGGAGACGATAGTCTTTGGAATTCCATGAGCCTCACTATCTTCTTGATATAAAGCTGTACTAATGGCTCTATAGAGTAGCTGATCTTAATAGCAATAAAGTATACCGTCTTCGTTAATTTGTCAATAACAACCTAAATGGTGTCATACCTATTTCCAAACCTGTGATGAAACCTATCGCAATCTCCTCCCAATTTAACTCAGGTATCTAAATTCACTACAAATCGTCCCTAGGCCTTTGGTGTTCAGCCTTGACTTGTTGATAAGTCAAACATTTCTTTACATACTTAGCAACATCATGCTTCATTCTAAACCACCACAAGCAGTCCCTTAAATCATAGTGCTTCTTTGTCGCATCTGGATAGATTGAGTAAGGAGTATTATGGATTTCTACTAAGCCATCAACATCAGAAGCACATAAGCGATTATTAAGATATAGAGATCCATCATGAGCAACTCAAAACCCCTCGCATCTTCCTTCATTAATTTCCCACTTGATCCTTGCTAGGCTTGCATCTTTGTCTTGTTTACTTCGAATATCTTCACGTAGTGATGGAGCAAGAGTCAATGTTGAAAGCTGTCTTAATATAAGCTCTAAACCAAAGTCCAAAATTTCTTTCTTTAAAGACTAGGGCATCACTTGCAATGACATCAATGAAGACTGTTCTCTTCAGGCAATGATGGAACAAGAGTCAATGCTAAAAGCTATCCTAATATAAGTTCTAAACTGAAGTCCATAATTTCTTTCTTTAACGGCTGGGACATCACTTACAATAACATCAATGTAGCAACAGTCTTCTTACTCAGAGCATTAGCCACCCAATTTTCCTTTCTTGGATGGTAAAAGATTTCATAATCATAGTCCTTCACCAGCTCTAACCATCTCTACTGCCTCATGTTCAGGTCCTTCTGGGTAAACAAGTACTTGAAACTTTGATGGTCGATGTCAATCTTACATTGAACTTTGTAAAAAGAGTCTCCAAATTTTCAACACAAAAACTATAGCCACCAACTCCAGGTCATGAGTAGGGTAATTCTTCTCGTAATCCTTCAATTGTCTAGAGGCATAATCAATCACATTATCATTTTGCATCAATGCTGCACCTAGGCTCTTTTTAGAAGCATGACTATAAATAACAAATCCTTTATTCCTTTCCAGAATCGCCAAAATTGGAGTTGTAGACAACCTTTTTTTAATTCTTGAAAGCTCTTCTCATACTCATTGGTCCCTTCAAACTTTTTCCCCTTATGAGTTAGATTGGTAAGAGGTGACACTATTTTGGAGAAACCCTCCATAAACTTCTAACAATAACCAGCTAATCCCAAGAAGTATCTTATCTCACTTGTATTCTTAGGCTATTTCTAATTAAGAACAGCCTTAACCTTAACAGGATCCACTATTATTCCCTCCTTTTATATGACATGCCCCAAGAAGGATACATAGTCATGCCAGAACTCACATTTAGAGAATTTTGCATATAACTTATGTCTCTTCAAGGTCTGTAGCATAATCCTTAAGTGCTTAGCATGCTCTTTTTGACTCTTTGAATAAACAAGAGTATCATCGATAAACACTATAATAAATTTATCGAAATAACCCTTGAACATCCGATTCATCATGTCCATAAAAGCCACAGGAGCATTTGTTAGACCAAAATGCATAACCATGAATTTATAATGACCACATCTCGATCTAAATACTATCTTTCAAATGTCTCCTTCTTTTGTATTCGGTCGATAATATCCTGACCGCAAATCATTTGAAAACATAAATACACCCAAAAGCTAATCAAACAAGTCATCAATTAAGGCAATAGGTACTTCTTCTTGATCATTACCTTATTCAATTCTTAGTAGTTGATGTAGAGTCTCATAGTGCCATCCATCTTCTTCACAAACAAAATTGGTGCTCTCTATGATGAGTGACTAGGTCAGATGAAACACTTATCAAGAAGTTCTTTTAGTTAGGAGTGCAACTCCTTTAATTTAGTTAGGGCCATTCTATATGGTACCTTGGAAATCGGATCAGTGCCTAGAGCAAGCTTGATCTCAAATTTGATTTCTCTATCTAGAGGTAAGCTTGGCAGGTCTTTTGGAAATACCTTTGAAAATTCATGAACCACTATAACATCATCAATCTTTGTCTTTTTTTCTTGACTCTTACTACGATGCACACCAAATAACCCATACAGCCGCTCACTAACAAACTTTCTTGCCTTTATAGCTAATAGAAGCATGTTTGGCTTTTTTTTAGACTCATCCACATACATGAATCTTTCCTCACTTTTTGGATGGAAAATCACTTTTCTCTCTAGCACTCAATAGAAATTTTATATTTACTTAGGAAATCCATCCCAAGAATCATATAATAGTCACACATATCAATTATAATAAGATCAATTAAAAGTTCTCTTCTACAAATTCACAAAGGAACCGTATGCGAAAATGCGTTGACATCTTCACTTCCCCATAAGGTAGTCTTGTAGTGAACCCTTGTCTCATAAGTCTTGATGTTCTCCTAATTTCTTAGCAAAAGAAGAGGATACAAATGAATGTGTAGCATCTTTAACAAAAAGAGCATGTGCATTAAAATAAAAGATTGAGATCTAACTAGTGACAACATTGGAGGTTTTGGTTGCCACTTGTTCCTTCATCATTGCATAGATGTGAGCACTAGTAGGTGGAGCTTCAAGTCTTCCCTAGTTTATGAGTGGTCCCTCCAAGGTAGCTTGCATATGGTGAAGTTGAGCATTATACGCTTTTTGCTGATCTTGAGTATCGAACTAGGTGGGGCAATCCTTGGAAAAGTGACCCTTGCGGCCACAAATAAAGCATTGGTTTGTTCCACGATGACATTCACCCGGGTACTTCTTTCCACATTCGGCATAGGGTTGCATCTACTTGTTGTTATTATACTGGCCACTACCTCTTTTCTTATTGTTTTGACCCCATTGGTTTTGGAAGTTGCCCTTTCTCTTATTGTTCTTCTAGTTCTGGTTGTTGTTGTTACTGCCCTAGGGGGTCAATTTTGGGCATTTTAGTTATTCGTAGCATGACTTTGTTGGGGCTGGTTTCTCTTCAACTTCAATAGTTGGAATTCAGCCCACTGTGCCCTCAAAGCAAATTGTTCCTGATTTTAAGGTGGACTTACCCCATCAACGATTACTATAATTTTAGATCGGATCAACCTCTTGACCTTCTCACCATCGTTACTGACCACTCTTGGGCAAAAGCATGCCAATGATCAAACTTAGCAACCATATCAATAAATGACATATCTCCTTGACGAAGGTTCTCAAACTTGACATAATGAGGTGATGCTCTTGTGAAAGAACTTAATGTTAAATTCACAAAAAAAGTCACCTTATGTCATCTTGTCTACATTTCTACTCTACTCTATCCTATCCCACCAGATTCTAGCTTCCATTGTTAGGCAGTATGAGGGACAAAAGGACCTTCTCATTCTTAGTATAAACCATCAGCTTCAAAGCGGCCTCGATCTCTTCAACCATCCTTGAGGAACCAAAGGATCCTTGAAACCTTCAAAATCAGCAAGCTTAACATGCTTCCACCTGACCGATAAGGGTTCTTGATAAGCAAGTCTTGCTTTTAGTGCAGGGGCTAGGGCTAGGGCTGGGGCTAGGGCTGGGGCTACCCTTCCTTGCTACTGCAGAAGAGGTGGTATATTTTCATCTTGTCTTTTGCCTCCATGACCACTAGATCTGAGCTCCTCGATCTCCCTTCTTTGATCTTGAAATTGTCTTTGAAGTTTAACAATCATTGCCATCAGGTTAGCATCGACCAAGTTGCCAACTCTGGCTACAGCTTGAGCACAAGCTTGAGTCTTTATATGGTTCTTCATCTTCGATTTCCCAGAAGGATTATAAGTTTAGGAATAAACTTTCAATTTCAGGAATGAGATAATATTTCAAAACTAAAATTATGGATTAAGGCATTAATCACTATAAATTATAACCTCATACTTATCGATAAACTTTACATAAACGTCAATTTAACAAAAACATACTCACTTGGAGCACTTGAAACTAACGTGTGGCAATGTGTGTTGGAAACAAAAACCTACTCTGTTGCCATAACTATAATGGCCCCTTTTGGATGTCATAATAATAATTACTTTTACTATTAATATCATTATTTAAAGATAAACAATTCAAATAAAACACTTATACTTAAGCAGATAACCCATGAACACATGCATATATTTTTTCTTTAAAATCTACTTATAGCTTTGCTTCCCTCACCTTGATTAGCCCAACAGAATACCTATAGTGTTTGGCTAATCGACAACCTATAGAAACGGTTAGTTTACAAACACAAACATTTATTAAATTATAGACATAAAAAAAACTCCAAACAATGTTTAAAACTCTCGAGAAAAAGTACTTAAATGTTGAAATCGTTTAATCATATCAAAATAAAAGAAAATTGGCATAGTAATCAAGAAACCACAATTAAGGAAATAATAAACGATCTCAAAACATTTAAAAGTCTATAAAAAAATAAATCAAGTATTAAATCAACATCAGTGTAGAAAATAATATTAACAATAAAATCATTGCTCAAGTAATTAATTCTTTTCATAGTATAACTCCGTTTCTAATCCAACACTTCTTGCACACACGCCCATTCCCGTCCTCCTATTCCATATGCCTTTTACCTTTGTATGATACATGATATAAAACTAAGTCTAAGCTTAGTAAGTACACTTTTCTATCCCAAAACATAAAATTTGAACTTTCATAAAAACATAACATAACATCATACTCATAAATCTAATGGTGCACAAGGCACATGTTCGTATATATAATATATCTTTAATTTAAACTTATGTATTAAAATGGTATTCATTTTATTATTATAGGACCAAGTGTTACACCATTAACATAATAGACATGTTGTAATGAGAGGAGTGAGGTAGCTAGTCCCAAACCAAGCATGATAAGTCCAAATATTACAGGACATCATAAACATGAGCATAAGGTATGCAACCTTTAATTAAGTGATACATATACATATATATAAGCTTTCTTTGAAAACTTGTCATAAACCATAAAAACATCCTTAGAAAATTTCATCACAAAAGGTCTTGAAATAAAAAACTTAAATCACAAACCTTTTCTTGTAAAACATTCTTAACATTTTCATAATCTTTATCATGTTACAGGTAAGAAATTGCTTACTTGACTAGCTTTTTTACTAGACCTTAATTTAGATGATGTAGCTGTGGTTCTTAGTGTGCTTGCCTTTTGGAGTGTTCATGTCAATAATTCATATAATATATGAAATTAATATTCATGTTCATGATATCATTTAATAGCATATTGTATCATCACATATCATTCATAATGGGACAAATCATTTTTGAGTTTTAAACATGCACTTAGAGTTAAGAAATAAAAAGATAGAAAATTGGACTTTTAATCACTTAGAGAAAATAATCTCATCTTTTAAGCATGAATAAAATCTAAAACTTATTCTGTAGCATTACAAAAACACCACTCAAATTTTTTTTTTTTGAAAATATTAATCCAAAATACCTTTTTTAATAGTTGGAAACATTCAAGTACATCTGTTAGTCACAAAAAACTAACTGACTTTCAAGAATTCATTACCTTATATCTTTTGATTCACTTTCAATTAGAGTATAAAAATTTATAGGAATAAAAAACACATATATGTAACTCCTGTATTCTTTTATCCATAAAAATTTCATAATTTAAATAAACCATACAATAGATACTATAAAATCTAGTAGCAAAGCCTAGGAAGTAAGTAGTCATAATTAAAAATTATGGATTAGATCATTTATGCTATAAAATAATTGATAAAAATTACTACACATAATAGATACATAAAATCATATCATATTCAAAATTCAGCTCCAAATAAATTTGAAATAATTCAAGACTTATGTTTGAATTAAGAGTTAATATTAGCATCATACATACTAAACTTCAAACACTTTTTATTCAAACGTTTTTATAAAATCAAATATACATGACATGCTTCTGAAATTTTTATGTGACATATTTGACATATAAATAAACTTAGAAAAATAATAAATCATGTAAAACACATTTAAAAGTATGAGTTATTATCTCATGAATTATATAAAGCATATTAGGCAATATTTATAACCACTAAGGACTTTGCGATCAACAATGTTTATCTTAATATATAATAAAGATATGAAGTTAAAAATTTATGGACACTTAGTTAATATATCAACAATGACCATTTTTTTACAAAATTAAAAGACACCTTTTGTCCTATAAAATAGACTATACAATACACAAATACAAATTTACTAGCAAAATAAAATTTTGTGAGTAGTGTTTGATTGAAATCTCATAATATTTAAAATATATTGAATGAAAATTTACAAAACATTCCAGACATTTTTAACATATATATACACATCATATTCGAAAATCTTAGCCAAAAAAAAAATCATTTGTGCTAAAAACATTATCAATATTCTTAGCAAATAATCGAAAACCTTAAAATAATTACAATACATTCTAACAACAAAACAATATTTTCATGCAATTTCATGATATCATATGAGCATAAATGCTTTCAACTATAAAATTGCATTGTTATAAACAAAATAATAAATAAAATAATGTATATTTCATAAAACCATACACATGTATATTTACAACATAAATGAACAATTTTTTGACAAAGTTTGTCATAAAAACAATACATGTCAATCATAAAAATTCAAAACCATGAAAACCTTTAACCATACCTTAAATTCTTATGTTTTCTTCAATAAATATGAGGACTTGCATGCAAAATCTCTGAAAAAAGTTTCTTCTATTTTGGCTTAAAAGAAAAAAAAAAAGAGTAATGAATTCTTAACTTTGAGGATTAGAGAGATGATGGAGGTTTTTTTGGAGAAATTTTTAGTGATGGTGGAGCCCTATGAAGGTGAATTTGAGAGGGGTAAGGGAGAGAATTTCTTTGGCAAAAAAATAAGAGAACATAGAGGCTTTGGTGGCTTAAAGATATATTTATAGGTTTATAAGAGAGAAGGATTTAGATGAGTGTAAAAAACTTAGTCCTAGTTTAATTAGGTCTCCCTATTTTTTTTCTCTTACCTTCACAATAACTTTTTTTTCCGTTTCCTTCATAGCATTGCCGTACATATGTATATATAATATAGGTATAATTTTTGTTAACTTTCCTACGTACACGGTTTTATCTTAATATATATATATATATTATAATATAATATAATATAATTATAATACACAATTATTTATATATAACAATAATGTTTGCTCCCATGACCCCCAAAAAAATATTAATTTGCTTTTTATTCTTTTAGACACTTTATATTTTTGAGTTCTTTAACACCATAATAAAAATGTTAAACAAGTAATCATCATGACATCACAAATATTATAAAAATAAGAAAATATGCAATAAAATTTATGTCATTGTCAAAAAAATAACTCTAGGGCATATATAACTCTAGAATATTATAAAGATTATAAATTTAAAGTAACTTGAAATTCTTAAAAGAGCAAAAAATGCTTTACGCTTATCATCCTTTTTTATATGAACAACCTGAGCATATCGATTCCTCGTGAAAATCACTTGTTACGTTACTAAACGAAAAATTAATTTACTTAACATAAATAATAATAACACTTAAAATATCACATTCTGACGTTAAATTAACATAAGAGTCTGTAGAAGAAACTAACAAACATTACACCTAAGGTCCTCTAGGGTTATAGAATGACAAGCCAAACAACGATTGGAGAAACACCGTTTTTCCTTACTTATGGTGTCGAGGCGATTCTCATGGTTGAGATAATAGTGCCAACTAGTCGAGTGGTGGGTTACAATGAAGAGATGAATGCACAATTGATGGACGCAGAGCTTGACCTGCTAGAATAACGAAGAATTGAATCTCAACTTGTCTCGTCGCTTATTAGTAAATAACAATGTGGTATTATAACAAGTGAGTTAAAGTGAGACGATTTAGAATTGGTGATTCAGTTCTTAGATAAGTGACACAAAATATGAAGCCCAAGAACATTGGAACTTTGGGTCCAAATTAGGAAGGAACTTATACAATTCGTGATATCATAAGGTCAGGGACCTACATTTTAGAGTCACTATTAGGTCAACGTTTAAAGCATCCTTGGAAAGTAGAGCATCTGCGTCCCTACTGCTAGTGAGGGTACATGTCACCCATCTATCAAATTTTTGATGTCCTATCTTTTCAAAATATGTATGCTTTGATGACCAACATTTAGCCAACATTAATAATAAAGTTAAACTCCAAAAGAGTTATTATATCCAATTTTTATTTCTTGTTTAATAAATTCTTCTTTGTTTCACATGATACGACAACATAATGTCTAAAGTCAAGTTAAAGACTTTACCTTAGACATCGGGGGTAGTAGAGTAATGAGGCTAAAGACCTAAAGACACTCTTTGCTCTCGGCGTTATAAATTCTACTTTGGCATTATACATTTGTTTGTCTTCGTTTGTCTCTACGTTAATACTTGGGAATTTTAAAGAAATTTTCTAAGTTATTAAATTGGTATTATGAATAAAAACAAGATAAATCAAAAGCAAGCAAAAATATTAAATTCCATTACCAAAATTATTACAAATTTAAAAGCCCAAAGGCCTTCATGTCTCGACAGTTAAAAAGTCCCTAGTCTTTCAGCTGTTCTCCTTCTTTTAAAGTCTCTACCTCTTTGATGGTAACCTTTTAAGCCTCATATGTGTTCTTGTTAGCCGGCATCAAAGCATCATCCCTAGCATCGTTTTCATACAAAAAAGTCAAGTCCCATTGAGGGTAAGCCTAGCGGATTTGGTTGACAATTTACTCACTGGCAGAGTCAACAATTGCCTTCTAAAGGTCAAGAAACTTTTCAAAAGACTTATATTTCTCAACTGCTTCTGAAGCCTTCTTAGCTTGCTTTTTCTTGGTCTCTAAGGCACCTTCCTCAAATTCCTCCTTGCATGTTGAGACGATCGACTTTTCCTTTTCCCTCTTGACCTCTGCTTTTGTAATCGTCGAGATTCTAGGAGAGCTCTACATTCTTCCTTTGCTTCTCTTGAAGCAAGGCCAAGTTTTGGCCTACTTATCTTTAGCGTCATCCACAGTGAGGCTTTTAACTTCAAGAATACCTTTAAGGGAGAGGTTTCAATTGACGCCTAGTCTTGTTCAAAGTTAAATTCATAAATTACATGAAAGAAGAGGTTGAAGTATGGAGGAAGCTCCAGCACCGAGTTGACTTACGTGTCACAAACATTGCCTACAATAAATTTCAAGTCCTAACGAGATTGCCAGGGAAGAGGTGGAGAGAATTTTTTTGAGGAGTAGGGAGATTCAAAACGTCGATTATTTGTTGATTCTCTTGATGGTGACCTAGGTTAGAAGAGTCGCCCTCAGTCCTCTACTTCTTTGTAGAGGGTGTCCCCAGGATGCCACCTCTTACTTTTTTCTTTTTAGACTGAAAAAGGGAGTTTTCTTTAATGGATCAACCCCTATCAAGGTTTAGGCCATTTTGTATTATGAGAGAAACTTAAAATTCAATCTCATCTTTGCATACAAAGGAAATTAGTTAGTGAAAAGGTCGACAGTTATACATAATTAAAAAAATAATAATAATGACACATCAAGACTCCACCCTTTTTGGTCATGCCGTGCAATTAGTTAGAAAGTATAACTAGGTCAACATCGAAAGGTCGATGAGTAGACCCAACCTCTACTTGTTCTTATTGGTCATGAGGTTGGTAATATCTCTCTTCATTGCTAGGAGGTCAATGATATACTAAAGCTTCTTTAGCCTAGCGGCTGAAAGAATGGGATGCCCGAGGAGTTCTATAGATTGATTAGACATTAGGTCGAGAAAAATAGAGAATAAGAATACTCAAAGTGCTTGGAACGAGGACTTATAGGGAATCTTGGAGTGAGTCTTAACGGTGTACTTTTGTTCACCATCGAGAGGATGAATGTTCTAGTCCCCCATAACCACAAGGAACATCTTCATCTGGTCATGGCCATAAGAAAGGAGATCGGTGATAATGGGGAGACCTTATCCTTAGGCCTATTGTAAGCGCTAACATAATAATAGTCGGTTTGCTTTAGTGACTGGCTAATGCTATAGCAAAAAAAGTACTTATTGAGGCTGATGAGAGCATTGAAATGGAGGTGCCATAGGATCCACATCCCTAAAAATATATACCAAAAATTAGGGGAGAGTTGAGTGGGTAGCATCTCTAGTTTGCTGCATATCCTCTTCGAAAAAGGGTAATGAGGTAAGGTCATCTCGTTTATGGCACACCAATTGTAGATGACGAGATATCTAGGAGGTGTTGCGTCTATATGCTGGTGCTCATAAAGGATGACAAACTTAAAGTATAGGCCGTTTTGCAGACCTTCTAAATATCATGGATTCAGCAAATTGATTCAAGCGCCTCGGCTTTATAGGAATCCATTCTCTAACAGCCGAGGCCAGCAGTTCGTCCTCTTGTGTAGCTAACCCACAGATAGCCTCCTTTTGTGAAAACTTGCTTATGAGCATCGGTCGAGGAATATTGGCTGCTAGGATTGCTACGACAATGGCGATGGGGATAGTATCCACCATCTTGTCAACATTTATCCATAGAGGGGATAGTGCTAAAATCATGGACCTTTTTGAAGATAAGGCCATCGATATGCTCATAAGATTCATTATCTCATCTAGATGGCTAGGCTACACCATGCACATCATGATAGACATTGATGGACAACTCGATTTCTAGACCACTAGTCTTAAAAATTTTTCTTAAGTCGAGAGGTTGACCCTAAGAAGTTAAGATATAAAGTTGGTCTGTGGCTCAAAGGTAAAGCCGTTAAGCCAAATAGTTGACTCATCATCAAGAGGTCGATCCTTTCATACGAAGATTGATCTATTCAATACACCCAGATGTTCCAAAATTGCACCAAACTGCCCAAAAAGGCTCCACAAAAAAACTCAAATTTCTTGGAATTAGTACTTTTTTTATGTCCCCAAATTACAATATTTTTTGTATCTTTTTTTTCCAGGGATAGTGAGAGTAGGAGCTCGGGATAAAATAAAGAAAAAGAAAACAAAAAAAGTAAGCCAACAAGTTTGGAACTTACTGATTTTTGAAACTTAGAGAAGTTAAGATCAATGCTTGGAGATCCTTGAGAGAAGTGAGAACCACTTTCGAGTTCACAAATTGAAGCTCTAGGCAAAAGACGGAGGAGAGTAAAGGTCTAGAATATTTTTGGTAGAGTTTCACTAATAGAATCGAAGTAAGGTGAAGAAGGGAAGCCCCTTCTATAGGAATTTTAAGAGTATTAATCCTAGCCATAGGATTAAAAAGTTGTTCCTCTGACAATAAAGATTAAGGGCTTCTAAAGGTCGCCAACCTATGATCCAAATTTTAGGTGGGAAAGCCCTAACAAGATTCAATGGATTAAATCAAAATCTTGGAGAATTGAAAACAGTGTCTGATGTCATGATGTGACATTTATGTCAATAGACACGACTCTTTGACTCCCTGAGAAGTCAAAGAGATAGAGTTCGAATCATTGCCTTGGTCAAAATCTTCTCCAACAAGTGAGTTCAAGATCATTAAGGGCCGTCTGCCAAGAGATGATAGATTCAATCAAGTCTCGACCTCTATAAGCATGAAGCAACTCAAAGAGTCACTCTGCACAAGGGACAATTTTTGTGGATAATCTCGAAGAGTAAATAACTTATTTACTATATAAATGAGAATTATTTCTATTGTAAACAAGGGATAAATACATTATTTGTACCATAAATCTATTTATTGTGTAAATAAGAATTAACTACACTGTAAACAAAAGAGTAAATAAATTATTTACACTATAAATTTGACATTTACTACAAATATTTTTAAAACCAGCTATTTACTATAATTAGTTTTGGTCTTTTGGAAAAGTGACATTTCCTATGATTTCTATTTTATTTTTAAGGAGTACAAGAAGAATAACATAAGTTAAAATTTCTTAATTAGTGTTTGGATGGTGCATGGAAAA